>OZ025250.1:41661406-41867603 GCA_964019135.1 Arenicola marina
AAAATCCTTCAGTATCCGGAAAAATCTGAGCGAGTGCTGCGTCACCGCCTCTCCCTGACGAATACTCTCAAACAAACAGCGAATCTCTAGACCCGATATTAACGGAGTACCGCGGGGAAGTCTGTTTCGTAACCTTGACCTTGATGTGACCTTGACCTTGGAAGCGTGACCTTGGTCAATATAATGTTTTACGCCCAAATACTAATGTCATCTCTGACGCAAGGTGTCGTTTGTTTGACATGTGACCTTCATGGAGAAATTAAGGAGGCCTGATTCCCGCCAAAATGCTCCCATAGGGTCCCATGTTAAACTTTGGGAATTTTTTGCAGAAGAACTTTGCGGACGATTTTCAAAATTGAAACACCGTGCACAAGGTACTTACGAGCCCAATACGTGAATTAATTCTGAGCGTCATTAAGCAAAAACTCGGAACGCTATAGCGATTTTGCCGATTTTTGGTCCTATCTATCAATGGTTAAGCGAATTTCGAAAATTCCTGTGACCTTGACCGTTGACCTACATAGCCCATCTACGAACTTAGCCTGACAATTGCCATTCCGCATCTTTTTGTGAATTTGGAGGTCGATAGCTGAAGGCATTCGAAAGATAATGCGTTACGTTACAAACGGACAGACACACATACAGACAGATTCACCGAACACACCGACATAAGACGAAAATTGGAAATTTTCGTCTTAAAGACCGAGACGGTCAAGCAGAGCTTGAGAAGGAAGACGAAAATTGGGATTATGGGACCAATTCGACCATTTAAAGACCCATCGCCGCTCGCTCATTGGTTGTTCAGCCTGGCGTTCGAGACCATATCGCCCACTGAACGCTGTAGCGAGGCCAAATTGCTGGCTGAAAGCGCAAATTAGCCCAAAATGGAACCCCAGTATCGTGGTGTGCTGGATGAGCGAGCACCATCTAACGGCTGCTGTTCAACGCGGGCTATTTTTCCAGGTCGAGGGCGTCGTTTAGAGTGAATACGTTCAAATCCCGACTTTCTACGTGTCCTTGGTCACGCTCTAAACGTTCTTCTCGTACTCTTCATCGCTGAATTACGGAGCCCCCTAGCGGCGGAACTAAGCGTGATAGGAAAAAAACGAAGGCGGTTTTCATACCCAAGTCGACTATTGCCCGTCTTTTGCAACCAATCCCGACTCTCTAGCGTCGCTGTTAAGCGAACGGCGGCCATCGCCAACCCGAAAGAGTGCCGGTCCATATCGCCCGTTGACTCATAATGGGAGCGTCGGCATGGAGGGGGGTGCACCTCTTGCGAGCGCTCTAGCGGCCAAACTAAGCGTCCTAGGGCAATTCTATCGCGATTTTGCCTGCTTAATACTACATCTGTCTCTCGCTTCATGCCAAATCTGGGCTCCCTAGCTCAAATATTAACCGAGTTATGGCCTTGCAAAGTTCAAAACGCCACTTGACACGTACGCTGAATATTGATTGGCCGATTACTCAAAAATCCTTCAGTATCCGGAAAAATCTGAGCGAGTGCTGCGTCACCGCCTCTCCCTGACGAATACTCTCAAACAAACAGCGAATCTCTAGACCCGATATTAACGGAGTACCGCGGGGAAGTCTGTTTCGTAACCTTGACCTTGATGTGACCTTGACCTTGGAAGCGTGACCTTGGTCAATATAATGTTTTACGCCCAAATACTAATGTCATCTCTGACGCAAGGTGTCGTTTGTTTGACATGTGACCTTCATGGAGAAATTAAGGAGGCCTGATTCCCGCCAAAATGCTCCCATAGGGTCCCATGTTAAACTTTGGGAATTTTTTGCAGAAGAACTTTGCGGACGATTTTCAAAATTGAAACACCGTGCACAAGGTACTTACGAGCCCAATACGTGAATTAATTCTGAGCGTCATTAAGCAAAAACTCGGAACGCTATAGCGATTTTGCCGATTTTTGGTCCTATCTATCAATGGTTAAGCGAATTTCGAAAAATTCCTGTGACCTTGACCGTTGACCTACATAGCCCATCTACGAACTTAGCCTGACAATTGCCATTCCGCATCTTTTTGTGAATTTGGAGGTCGATAGCTGAAGGCATTCGAAAGATAATGCGTTACGTTACAAACGGACAGACACACATACAGACAGATTCACCGAACACACCGACATAAGACGAAAATTGGAAATTTTCGTCTTAAAGACCGAGACGGTCAAGCAGAGCTTGAGAAGGAAGACGAAAATTGGGATTATGGGACCAATTCGACCATTTAAAGACCCATCGCCGCTCGCTCATTGGTTGTTCAGCCTGGCGTTCGAGACCATATCGCCCACTGAACGCTGTAGCGAGGCCAAATTGCTGGCTGAAAGCGCAAATTAGCCCAAAATGGAACCCCAGTATCGTGGTGTGCTGGATGAGCGAGCACCATCTAACGGCTGCTGTTCAACGCGGGCTATTTTTCCAGGTCGAGGGCGTCGTTTAGAGTGAATACGTTCAAATCCCGACTTTCTACGTGTCCTTGGTCACGCTCTAAACGTTCTTCTCGTACTCTTCATCGCTGAATTACGGAGCCCCCTAGCGGCGGAACTAAGCGTGATAGGAAAAAAACGAAGGCGGTTTTCATACCCAAGTCGACTATTGCCCGTCTTTTGCAACCAATCCCGACTCTCTAGCGTCGCTGTTAAGCGAACGGCGGCCATCGCCAACCCGAAAGAGTGCCGGTCCATATCGCCCGTTGACTCATAATGGGAGCGTCGGCATGGAGGGGGGTGCACCTCTTGCGAGCGCTCTAGCGGCCAAACTAAGCGTCCTAGGGCAATTCTATCGCGATTTTGCCTGCTTAATACTACATCTGTCTCTCGCTTCATGCCAAATCTGGGCTCCCTAGCTCAAATATTAACCGAGTTATGGCCTTGCAAAGTTCAAAACGCCACTTGACACGTACGCTGAATATTGATTGGCCGATTACTCAAAAATCCTTCAGTATCCGGAAAAATCTGAGCGAGTGCTGCGTCACCGCCTCTCCCTGACGAATACTCTCAAACAAACAGCGAATCTCTAGACCCGATATTAACGGAGTACCGCGGGGAAGTCTGTTTCGTAACCTTGACCTTGATGTGACCTTGACCTTGGAAGCGTGACCTTGGTCAATATAATGTTTTACGCCCAAATACTAATGTCATCTCTGACGCAAGGTGTCGTTTGTTTGACATGTGACCTTCATGGAGAAATTAAGGAGGCCTGATTCCCGCCAAAATGCTCCCATAGGGTCCCATGTTAAACTTTGGGAATTTTTTGCAGAAGAACTTTGCGGACGATTTTCAAAATTGAAACACCGTGCACAAGGTACTTACGAGCCCAATACGTGAATTAATTCTGAGCGTCATTAAGCAAAAACTCGGAACGCTATAGCGATTTTGCCGATTTTTGGTCCTATCTATCAATGGTTAAGCGAATTTCGAAAAATTCCTGTGACCTTGACCGTTGACCTACATAGCCCATCTACGAACTTAGCCTGACAATTGCCATTCCGCATCTTTTTGTGAATTTGGAGGTCGATAGCTGAAGGCATTCGAAAGATAATGCGTTACGTTACAAACGGACAGACACACATACAGACAGATTCACCGAACACACCGACATAAGACGAAAATTGGAAATTTTCGTCTTAAAGACCGAGACGGTCAAGCAGAGCTTGAGAAGGAAGACGAAAATTGGGATTATGGGACCAATTCGACCATTTAAAGACCCATCGCCGCTCGCTCATTGGTTGTTCAGCCTGGCGTTCGAGACCATATCGCCCACTGAACGCTGTAGCGAGGCCAAATTGCTGGCTGAAAGCGCAAATTAGCCCAAAATGGAACCCCAGTATCGTGGTGTGCTGGATGAGCGAGCACCATCTAACGGCTGCTGTTCAACGCGGGCTATTTTTCCAGGTCGAGGGCGTCGTTTAGAGTGAATACGTTCAAATCCCGACTTTCTACGTGTCCTTGGTCACGCTCTAAACGTTCTTCTCGTACTCTTCATCGCTGAATTACGGAGCCCCCTAGCGGCGGAACTAAGCGTGATAGGAAAAAAACGAAGGCGGTTTTCATACCCAAGTCGACTATTGCCCGTCTTTTGCAACCAATCCCGACTCTCTAGCGTCGCTGTTAAGCGAACGGCGGCCATCGCCAACCCGAAAGAGTGCCGGTCCATATCGCCCGTTGACTCATAATGGGAGCGTCGGCATGGAGGGGGGTGCACCTCTTGCGAGCGCTCTAGCGGCCAAACTAAGCGTCCTAGGGCAATTCTATCGCGATTTTGCCTGCTTAATACTACATCTGTCTCTCGCTTCATGCCAAATCTGGGCTCCCTAGCTCAAATATTAACCGAGTTATGGCCTTGCAAAGTTCAAAACGCCACTTGACACGTACGCTGAATATTGATTGGCCGATTACTCAAAAATCCTTCAGTATCCGGAAAAATCTGAGCGAGTGCTGCGTCACCGCCTCTCCCTGACGAATACTCTCAAACAAACAGCGAATCTCTAGACCCGATATTAACGGAGTACCGCGGGGAAGTCTGTTTCGTAACCTTGACCTTGATGTGACCTTGACCTTGGAAGCGTGACCTTGGTCAATATAATGTTTTACGCCCAAATACTAATGTCATCTCTGACGCAAGGTGTCGTTTGTTTGACATGTGACCTTCATGGAGAAATTAAGGAGGCCTGATTCCCGCCAAAATGCTCCCATAGGGTCCCATGTTAAACTTTGGGAATTTTTTGCAGAAGAACTTTGCGGACGATTTTCAAAATTGAAACACCGTGCACAAGGTACTTACGAGCCCAATACGTGAATTAATTCTGAGCGTCATTAAGCAAAAACTCGGAACGCTATAGCGATTTTGCCGATTTTTGGTCCTATCTATCAATGGTTAAGCGAATTTCGAAAAATTCCTGTGACCTTGACCGTTGACCTACATAGCCCATCTACGAACTTAGCCTGACAATTGCCATTCCGCATCTTTTTGTGAATTTGGAGGTCGATAGCTGAAGGCATTCGAAAGATAATGCGTTACGTTACAAACGGACAGACACACATACAGACAGATTCACCGAACACACCGACATAAGACGAAAATTGGAAATTTTCGTCTTAAAGACCGAGACGGTCAAGCAGAGCTTGAGAAGGAAGACGAAAATTGGGATTATGGGACCAATTCGACCATTTAAAGACCCATCGCCGCTCGCTCATTGGTTGTTCAGCCTGGCGTTCGAGACCATATCGCCCACTGAACGCTGTAGCGAGGCCAAATTGCTGGCTGAAAGCGCAAATTAGCCCAAAATGGAACCCCAGTATCGTGGTGTGCTGGATGAGCGAGCACCATCTAACGGCTGCTGTTCAACGCGGGCTATTTTTCCAGGTCGAGGGCGTCGTTTAGAGTGAATACGTTCAAATCCCGACTTTCTACGTGTCCTTGGTCACGCTCTAAACGTTCTTCTCGTACTCTTCATCGCTGAATTACGGAGCCCCCTAGCGGCGGAACTAAGCGTGATAGGAAAAAAACGAAGGCGGTTTTCATACCCAAGTCGACTATTGCCCGTCTTTTGCAACCAATCCCGACTCTCTAGCGTCGCTGTTAAGCGAACGGCGGCCATCGCCAACCCGAAAGAGTGCCGGTCCATATCGCCCGTTGACTCATAATGGGAGCGTCGGCATGGAGGGGGGTGCACCTCTTGCGAGCGCTCTAGCGGCCAAACTAAGCGTCCTAGGGCAATTCTATCGCGATTTTGCCTGCTTAATACTACATCTGTCTCTCGCTTCATGCCAAATCTGGGCTCCCTAGCTCAAATATTAACCGAGTTATGGCCTTGCAAAGTTCAAAACGCCACTTGACACGTACGCTGAATATTGATTGGCCGATTACTCAAAAATCCTTCAGTATCCGGAAAAATCTGAGCGAGTGCTGCGTCACCGCCTCTCCCTGACGAATACTCTCAAACAAACAGCGAATCTCTAGACCCGATATTAACGGAGTACCGCGGGGAAGTCTGTTTCGTAACCTTGACCTTGATGTGACCTTGACCTTGGAAGCGTGACCTTGGTCAATATAATGTTTTACGCCCAAATACTAATGTCATCTCTGACGCAAGGTGTCGTTTGTTTGACATGTGACCTTCATGGAGAAATTAAGGAGGCCTGATTCCCGCCAAAATGCTCCCATAGGGTCCCATGTTAAACTTTGGGAATTTTTTGCAGAAGAACTTTGCGGACGATTTTCAAAATTGAAACACCGTGCACAAGGTACTTACGAGCCCAATACGTGAATTAATTCTGAGCGTCATTAAGCAAAAACTCGGAACGCTATAGCGATTTTGCCGATTTTTGGTCCTATCTATCAATGGTTAAGCGAATTTCGAAAAATTCCTGTGACCTTGACCGTTGACCTACATAGCCCATCTACGAACTTAGCCTGACAATTGCCATTCCGCATCTTTTTGTGAATTTGGAGGTCGATAGCTGAAGGCATTCGAAAGATAATGCGTTACGTTACAAACGGACAGACACACATACAGACAGATTCACCGAACACACCGACATAAGACGAAAATTGGAAATTTTCGTCTTAAAGACCGAGACGGTCAAGCAGAGCTTGAGAAGGAAGACGAAAATTGGGATTATGGGACCAATTCGACCATTTAAAGACCCATCGCCGCTCGCTCATTGGTTGTTCAGCCTGGCGTTCGAGACCATATCGCCCACTGAACGCTGTAGCGAGGCCAAATTGCTGGCTGAAAGCGCAAATTAGCCCAAAATGGAACCCCAGTATCGTGGTGTGCTGGATGAGCGAGCACCATCTAACGGCTGCTGTTCAACGCGGGCTATTTTTCCAGGTCGAGGGCGTCGTTTAGAGTGAATACGTTCAAATCCCGACTTTCTACGTGTCCTTGGTCACGCTCTAAACGTTCTTCTCGTACTCTTCATCGCTGAATTACGGAGCCCCCTAGCGGCGGAACTAAGCGTGATAGGAAAAAAACGAAGGCGGTTTTCATACCCAAGTCGACTATTGCCCGTCTTTTGCAACCAATCCCGACTCTCTAGCGTCGCTGTTAAGCGAACGGCGGCCATCGCCAACCCGAAAGAGTGCCGGTCCATATCGCCCGTTGACTCATAATGGGAGCGTCGGCATGGAGGGGGGTGCACCTCTTGCGAGCGCTCTAGCGGCCAAACTAAGCGTCCTAGGGCAATTCTATCGCGATTTTGCCTGCTTAATACTACATCTGTCTCTCGCTTCATGCCAAATCTGGGCTCCCTAGCTCAAATATTAACCGAGTTATGGCCTTGCAAAGTTCAAAACGCCACTTGACACGTACGCTGAATATTGATTGGCCGATTACTCAAAAATCCTTCAGTATCCGGAAAAATCTGAGCGAGTGCTGCGTCACCGCCTCTCCCTGACGAATACTCTCAAACAAACAGCGAATCTCTAGACCCGATATTAACGGAGTACCGCGGGGAAGTCTGTTTCGTAACCTTGACCTTGATGTGACCTTGACCTTGGAAGCGTGACCTTGGTCAATATAATGTTTTACGCCCAAATACTAATGTCATCTCTGACGCAAGGTGTCGTTTGTTTGACATGTGACCTTCATGGAGAAATTAAGGAGGCCTGATTCCCGCCAAAATGCTCCCATAGGGTCCCATGTTAAACTTTGGGAATTTTTTGCAGAAGAACTTTGCGGACGATTTTCAAAATTGAAACACCGTGCACAAGGTACTTACGAGCCCAATACGTGAATTAATTCTGAGCGTCATTAAGCAAAAACTCGGAACGCTATAGCGATTTTGCCGATTTTTGGTCCTATCTATCAATGGTTAAGCGAATTTCGAAAAATTCCTGTGACCTTGACCGTTGACCTACATAGCCCATCTACGAACTTAGCCTGACAATTGCCATTCCGCATCTTTTTGTGAATTTGGAGGTCGATAGCTGAAGGCATTCGAAAGATAATGCGTTACGTTACAAACGGACAGACACACATACAGACAGATTCACCGAACACACCGACATAAGACGAAAATTGGAAATTTTCGTCTTAAAGACCGAGACGGTCAAGCAGAGCTTGAGAAGGAAGACGAAAATTGGGATTATGGGACCAATTCGACCATTTAAAGACCCATCGCCGCTCGCTCATTGGTTGTTCAGCCTGGCGTTCGAGACCATATCGCCCACTGAACGCTGTAGCGAGGCCAAATTGCTGGCTGAAAGCGCAAATTAGCCCAAAATGGAACCCCAGTATCGTGGTGTGCTGGATGAGCGAGCACCATCTAACGGCTGCTGTTCAACGCGGGCTATTTTTCCAGGTCGAGGGCGTCGTTTAGAGTGAATACGTTCAAATCCCGACTTTCTACGTGTCCTTGGTCACGCTCTAAACGTTGTTCTCGTACTCTTCATCGCTGAATTACGGAGCCCCCTAGCGGCGGAACTAAGCGTGATAGGAAAAAAACGAAGGCGGTTTTCATACCCAAGTCGACTATTGCCCGTCTTTTGCAACCAATCCCGACTCTCTAGCGTCGCTGTTAAGCGAACGGCGGCCATCGCCAACCCGAAAGAGTGCCGGTCCATATCGCCCGTTGACTCATAATGGGAGCGTCGGCATGGAGGGGGGTGCACCTCTTGCGAGCGCTCTAGCGGCCAAACTAAGCGTCCTAGGGCAATTCTATCGCGATTTTGCCTGCTTAATACTACATCTGTCTCTCGCTTCATGCCAAATCTGGGCTCCCTAGCTCAAATATTAACCGAGTTATGGCCTTGCAAAGTTCAAAACGCCACTTGACACGTACGCTGAATATTGATTGGCCGATTACTCAAAAATCCTTCAGTATCCGGAAAAATCTGAGCGAGTGCTGCGTCACCGCCTCTCCCTGACGAATACTCTCAAACAAACAGCGAATCTCTAGACCCGATATTAACGGAGTACCGCGGGGAAGTCTGTTTCGTAACCTTGACCTTGATGTGACCTTGACCTTGGAAGCGTGACCTTGGTCAATATAATGTTTTACGCCCAAATACTAATGTCATCTCTGACGCAAGGTGTCGTTTGTTTGACATGTGACCTTCATGGAGAAATTAAGGAGGCCTGATTCCCGCCAAAATGCTCCCATAGGGTCCCATGTTAAACTTTGGGAATTTTTTGCAGAAGAACTTTGCGGACGATTTTCAAAATTGAAACACCGTGCACAAGGTACTTACGAGCCCAATACGTGAATTAATTCTGAGCGTCATTAAGCAAAAACTCGGAACGCTATAGCGATTTTGCCGATTTTTGGTCCTATCTATCAATGGTTAAGCGAATTTCGAAAAATTCCTGTGACCTTGACCGTTGACCTACATAGCCCATCTACGAACTTAGCCTGACAATTGCCATTCCGCATCTTTTTGTGAATTTGGAGGTCGATAGCTGAAGGCATTCGAAAGATAATGCGTTACGTTACAAACGGACAGACACACATACAGACAGATTCACCGAACACACCGACATAAGACGAAAATTGGAAATTTTCGTCTTAAAGATTCACCGAACACACCGACATAAGACGAAAATTGGAAATTTTCGTCTTAAAGACCGAGACGGTCAAGCAGAGCTTGAGAAGGAAGACGAAAATTGTGGTTATGGGACTAATTCGACTATGTTAAGACCCATTTCATGACGTTGGCACGCCGTCAGTCATTTGGCGTATCGAGGCTTTATAATGGGCTTGGCCATGTTAAAGTGTGATTATTTGCCAGCGTCGAAACTACTGGTTCGATTTTGATGGTATTTGGCATACATGATGTCAGTAATATGGGTACGTATTCCACCACATATGAGTCATCTACCTGCATTTATGTAGTCACAGCGAATTGTTTGCGCTTTCGGCAATGTCAAACTTGATCATCCAATTACTCGAAAACTATAAATGTGAGGTGAAATCTGAGGGCACATTACTGTTGCGTATCTCTCTGAAGAATACTCTGAAACGAACCGCGAATCTCTAGACCAAATATTAACGAAGTTACGCGGGAATACATGTTTCGTAACCTTGACCTTGATGTGACCTTGACCTTGGAAGCGTGACCTTGGTCAATATAATATTTTACGCCCAAATACTAATGTCATGTCTCACGCAACGTGTCGTTTGTCTGACATGTCCCCTTCATGGAGAAATTAAGGAGGCCGGATTCCCGCCAAAATGCTCCCATAGGGTCCCATGTTAAACTTTGGGAATTTTTAGCAGGAAAACTATTTGGGCGATTTGCACAAATGAAAGACGGTATAGAAGGTACTTATGGGCCCAATACGTGAAATAATTTTCAGCGTGGTTAAATGAAAACTGCGAACATTATAGCGAATTTTCCGATTTTTGGTCCTATCTTTCAATGGTTAAGCGAATTTCGAAAAATTCCTGTTACCTTGACCGTTGACCTACATAGCCCATCTACGAACTTAGCCTGACGATTGCCATTCCGCATCTTTTTGTGAATTTGGAAGTCGATAGCTTAAGGCATTCGAAAGATAATGCGTTACGTTACAAACGGACAGACACACATACAGACCGAGACGGTCAAGCAGAGCTTGAGAAGGAAGACGAAAATTGTGGTTATGGGGCCAATTCGACTATGTTAAGACCCATTTCATGACGTTGGCACGCCGTCAGTCATTTGGCGTATCGAGGCTTTATAATGGGCTTGGCCATGTTAAAGTGTGATTATTTGCCAGCGTCGAAACTACTGGTTCGATTTTGATGGTATTTGGCATACATGATGTCAGTAATATGGGTACGTATTCCACCACATATGAGTTATCTACCTGCATTTATGTAGTCACAGCGAATTTTTTGCGCTTTCGGCAATTTGCACTTTCGGCAATGTCAAAATTGATCATCCAATTACTCGAAAACTATAAATGTGAGGTGAAATCTGAGGGCACATTACTTTTGCGTATCTCTCTGAAGAATACTCTGAAACGAACCGCGAATCTCTAGACCAAATATTAACGAACTTACGCGGGAATACATGTTTCGTAACCTTGACCTTGATGTGACCTTGACCTTGGAAGCGTGACCTTGGTCAATATAATATTTTACGCCCAAATACTAATGTCATGTCTCACGCAACGTGTCGTTTGTCTGACATGTCCCCTTCATGGAGAAATTAAGGAGGCCTGATTCCCGCCAAAATGCTCCCATAGGGTCCCATGTTAAACTTTGGGAATTTTTAGCAGGAAAACTATTCGGGCGATTTGCACAAATGAAAGACGGTATAGAAGGTACTTATGGGCCCAATACGTGAAATAATTTTCAGCGTGGTTAAATGAAAACTGCGAACATTATAGCGAATTTTCCGATTTTTGGTCCTATCTTTCAATGGTTAAGCGAATTTCGAAAAATTCCTGTTACCTTGACCGTTGACCTACATAGCCCATCTACGAACTTAGCCTGACGATTGCCATTCCGCATCTTTTTGTGAATTTGGAAGTCGATAGCTTAAGGCATTCGAAAGATAATGCGTTACGTTACAAACGGACAGACACACATACAGACAGACAGACAGACAGACCGAGACGGTCAAGCAGAGCTTGAGAAGGAAGACGAAAATTGTGGTTATGGGACCAATTCGACTATGTTAAGACCCATTTCATGACGTTGGCACGCCGTCAGTCATTTGGCGTATCGAGGCTTTATAATGGGCTTGGCCATGTTAAAGTGTGATTATTTGCCAGCGTCGAAACTACTGGTTCGATTTTGATGGTATTTGGCATACATGATGTCAGTAATATGGGTACGTATTTCACCACATATGAGTCATCTACCTGCATTCATGTAGTCACAGCGAATTTTTTGCGCTTTCGGCAATGTCAAAATTGATCATCCAATTACTCGAAAACTATAAATGTGAGGTGAAATCTGAGGGCACATCACTTTTGCGTATCTCTCTGAAGAATACTCTGAAACGAACCGCGAATCACTAGACCAAATATTAACGAAGTTACGCGGGAATACATGTTTCGTAACCTTGACCTTGATGTGACCTTGACCTTGGAAGCGTGACCTTGGTCAATATAATATTTTACGCCCAAATGCTAATGTCATGTCTCACGCAACGTGTCGTTTGTCTGACATGTCCCCTTCATGGAGAAATTAAGGAGGCCTGATTCCCGCCAAAATGCTCCCATAGGGTCCCATGTTAAACTTTGGGAATTTTTTGCGGAAGAACTATTCGGACGATTTTCAAAATTAAAACACTGTATACAAGGTACTTACGAGCCTAATACGTGAATTAATTCTGAGCGTCATTAAGCAAAAACTCGGAACGCTATAGCGATTTTGCCGATTGTTGGTCCTATCTATCAATGGTTAAGCGAATTTCGAAAAATTCCTGTGACCTTCACCTTTGACCTACATGGCCAATCTACGAACTTAGCCTGACGGTGGGCCGTGGCATTGTCTGTGCAGAAGGAGGAGTCGATATCTCAAACTCTTTAAAAAAAAAAAAAAAACCCAAAATTTCGAATTTTTAGCTGCCTGTGGCGCGAAAACTTTTTATCCTACGTCAAATCTGATGTCAGTAACGCGAAAGATTTTGAGGAGCTGAGTATTTTGACACTAATTGCGGCTCTCTAGCTGCAATATTAAGAGAGCTAGAGCGAAAAATGTGTTTTGGACGTATGACGTCATCGTGACGTTGACCTTTGAGTTATATTGCCCATCTACGAACTTAGCCTGACGATTGCCTTTCCGCATCTTTCTGTGAATTTGGAAGTCGATAGCTTAAGGCATTCGAAAGATAATGCGTTACGTTACAAACGGACAGACACACATACAGACAGACAGACAGACAGATTCACCGAACACACCGACATAAGACGAAAATTGGAAATTTTCGTCTTAAAGATTCACCGAACACACCGACATAAGACGAAAATTGGAAATTTTCGTCTTAAAGACAGACAGACAGACCGAGACGGTCAAGCAGAGCTTGAGAAGGAAGACGAAAATTGGGATTATGGGACCAATTCGACCATTTAAAGACCCATCGCCGCTCGCTCATTGGTTGTTCAGCCTGGCGTTCGAGACCATATCGCCCACTGAACGCTGTAGCGAGGCCAAATTGCTGGCTGAAAGCGCAAATTAGCCCAAAATGGAACCCCAGTATCGTGGTGTGCTGGATGAGCACCATCTAACGGCTGCTGTTCAACGCGGGCTATTTTTCCAGGTCGAGGGCGTCGTTTAGAGTGAATACGTTCAAATCCCGACTTTCTACGTGTCCTTGGTCACGCTCTAAACGTTGTTCTCGTACGCTTCATCGCTGAATTACGGAGCCCCCTAGCGGCGGAACTAAGCGTGATAGGAAAAAAACGAAGGCGGTTTTCATACCCAAGTCGACTATTGCCCGTCGTTTGCAACCAATCCCGACTCTCTAGCGTCGCTATTAAGCGAACGGCGGCCATCGCCACCCCGAAAGAGTGCCGGTCCATATCGCCCGTTGACTCATAATGGGAGCGTCGGCATGGAGGGGGGTGCACCTCTTGCGAGCGCTCTAGCGGCCAAACTAAGCGTCCTAGGGCAATTCTATCGCGATTTTGCCTGTTTAATACGACATCTGTCTCTCGCTTCATGCCAAATCTGGCCTCCCTAGCTCAAATATTAACCGAGTTATGGCCTTGCAAAGTTCAAAACGCCACTTGACACGTACGCTGAATATTGATTGGCCGATTACTCGAAAATCCTTCAGTATCCGGAAAAATCTGAGCGAGTGCTGCGTCACCGCCTCTCCCTGACGAATACTCTCAAACAAACAGCGAATCTCTAGACCCGATATTAACGGAGTACCGCGGGAAAATCTGTTTCGTGACCTTGACCTTGCTGTGACCTTGACCTTGGAAGCGTGACCTTGACCAATATAGTTATTCGTGCCCAATTACTGATGTCATGTATCTCGCCAGGTGACGTTTGTCTCACTTGTAACCTTCACGGAGAAATTGAGACCATGTTCCCGCCAAAATGCTGCCGTGGGATCCCATGTTAAACTTTGGGAATTTTTTGCAAAAGAACTATTCGGCGGATTTTCAAAATTGAAACACCGTATACAAGGTACCTGTGAATGCAATACGTGAATTAATTGAGAGCGTCATGAAGTAAAAACTGGGAACGCTATAGCGACTTTGCCGAGTTTTAGTCCTATCTTTCAATGGTTAAGGGAATTTCGAAAAATTCCTGTGACCTTGACCTTTGGCCTACATAGCCCATCTACGAACTTAGCCTGACGGTAGGCCGTGGCACTATCTGTGCAGAAGGAGGAGTCGATATCTCAAACTTTATGAAAAAAAAAAAAAAAATCCAACATTTCTAATTTTCAAGTGCCCGTAGCGCGAAAACTTTTCATCGTACGTCAAATCTGATGTCAGTAGCGATACAAATTTTGAGGAGCTGAATATTTTGATACTAATTCCGGCTCTCTAGCTGCAATATTAGGACAGCTAGAGCGAAAAATGTGTTTTGGACGTATGACGTCATCGTGACGTTGACCTTTGCGTTATATTGCCCATCTACGAACTTAGCCTGACGATTGCCATTCCGCATCTTTTTGTGAATTTGGAAGTCGATAGCTTAAGACATTCGAAAGATAATGCGTTACGTTACAAACGGACAGACACACATACAGACCGAGACGGTCAAGCAGAGCTTGAGAAGGAAGACGAAAATTGTGGTTTTGGGACCAATTCGACTATGTTAAGACCCATTTCATGACGTTAACACGCCGTCAGTCATTTGGCGTTCCGAGGGTTTATAATGGGCTTGGCCATGTTAAAGTGTGATTATTTGCCAGCGTCGAAACTACTGGTTCGATTTTGATGGTATTTGGCATACATGATGTCAGTAATATGGGTACGTATTCCACCACATATGAGTCATCTACCTGCATTTATGTAGTCACAGCGAATTTTTTGCGTTTTCGGCATTGTCAAAATTGATCATCCAATTACTCGAAAACTATAAACGTGAGGTGAAATCTGAGGGCACATTACTTTTGCGTATCTCTCTGAAGAATACTCTGAAACGAATCGCGAATCTCTAGACCAAATATTAACGAAGTTACGCGGGAATACATGTTTCGTAACCTTGACCTTGATGCGACCTTGACCTTGGAAGCGTGACCTTGGTCAATATAATATTTTACGCCCAAATACTAATGTCATGTCTGACGCAACGTGTCGTTTGTCTGACATGTCCCCTTCATGGAGAAATTAAGGAGGCCTGATTCCCGCCAAAATGCTCCCATAGGGTCCCATGTTAAACGTTGGGGATTTTTTGCAGAAGAACTATGCGGACGATGTTCAAAATTGAAACACCGTATATAAGGTACCTATGAGCCCAATACGTGAATTAATTTTGAGCGTCATTAAGTACAAACTCGGAACGCTATAGAGATTTTGCCGATTTTTGTTCCTATCTATCAATGGTTAAGCGAATTGCGAAAAATTCCTGTGACCTTGACCGTTGACCTACATCGAAACTACTGGTTCGATTTTGATGGTATTTGGCATACATGATGTCAGTAATATGGGTACGTATTCCACCACATATGAGTCATCTACCTGCATTTATGTAGTCACAGCGAATTTTTTGCGTTTTCGGCATTGTCAAAATTGATCATCCAATTACTCGAAAACTATAAACGTGAGGTGAAATCTGAGGGCACATTACTATTGCGTATCTCTCTGAAGAATACTCTGAAACGAATCGCGAATCTCTAGACCAAATATTAACGAAGTTACGCGGGAATACATGTTTCGTAACCTTGACCTTGATGCGACCTTGACCTTGGAAGCGTGACCTTGGTCAATATAATATTTTACGCCCAAATACTAATGTCATGTCTGACGCAACGTGTCGTTTGTCTGACATGTCCCCTTCATGGAGAAATTAAGGAGGCCTGATTCCCGCCAAAATGCTCCCATAGGGTCCCATGTTAAACGTTGGGGATTTTTTGCAGAAGAACTATGCGGACGATGTTCAAAATTGAAACACCGTATATAAGGTACCTATGAGCCCAATACGTGAATTAATTTTGAGCGTCATTAAGTACAAACTCGGAACGCTATAGAGATTTTGCCGATTTTTGTTCCTATCTATCAATGGTTAAGCGAATTGCGAAAAATTCCTGTGACCTTGACCGTTGACCTACATAGCCCATCTACGAACCTAGCCTGACGATTGCCATTCCGCATCTTTTTGTGAATTTGGAATTCGATAGCTTAAGGCATTCGAAAGATAATGCGTTACGTTACAAACGGACAGACACACATACAGACAGACAGATTCACCGAACACACCGACATAAGACGAAAATTGGAAATTTTCGTCTTAAAGACAGACAGACAGACAGATTCACCGAACACACCGACATAAGACGAAAATTGGAAATTTTCGTCTTAAAGACAGATTCACCGAACACACCGACATAAGACGAAAATTGGAAATTTTCGTCTTAAAGACAGACAGACAGACGAGACGGTCAAGCAGAGCTTGAGAAGGAAGACGAAAATTGTGGTTTTGGGACCAATTCGACTATGTTAAGACCCATTTCATGACGTTAACACGCCGTCAGTCATTTGGCGTTCCGAGGCTTTATAATGGGCTTGGCCATGTTAAAGTGTGATTATTTGCCAGCGTCGAAACTACTGGTTCGATTTTGATGGTATTTGGCATACATGATGTCAGTAATATGGGTACGTATTCCACCACATATGAGTCATCTACCTGCATTTATGTAGTCACAGCGATTTTTTTGCGTTTTCGGCATTGTCAAAATTGATCATCCAATTACTCGAAAACTATAAACGTGAGGTGAAATCTGAGGGCACATTACATTTGCGTATCTCTCTGAAGAATACTCTGAAACGAATCGCGAATCTCTAGACCAAATATTAACGAAGTTACGCGGGAATACATGTTTCGTAACCTTGACCTTGATGCGACCTTGACCTTGGAAGCGTGACATTGGTCAATATAATATTTTACGCCCAAATACTAATGTCATGTCTGACGCAACGTGTCGTTTGTCTGACATGTCCCCTTCATGGAGAAATTAAGGAGGCCTGATTCCCGCCAAAATGCTCCCATAGGGTCCCATGTTAAACGTTGGGGATTTTTTGCAGAAGAACTATGCGGACGATGTTCAAAATTGAAACACCGTATATAAGGTACCTATGAGCCCAATACGTGAATTAATTTTGAGCGTCATTAAGTACAAACTCAGAACGCTATAGAGATTTTGCCGATTTTTGTTCCTATCTATCAATGGTTAAGCGAATTGCGAAAAATTCCTGTGACCTTGACCGTTGACCTACATAGCCCATCTACGAACTTAGCCTGACGATTGCCATTCCGCATCTTTTTGTGAATTTGGAATTCGATAGCTTAAGGCATTCGAAAGATAATGCGTTACGTTACAAACGGACAGACACACAAACAGACAGACCGAGACGGTCAAGCAGAGCTTGAGAAGGAAGACGAAAATTGTGGTTATGGGACCAATTCGACTATGTTAAGACCCATTTCATGACGTTGGCACGCCGTCAGTCATTTGGTGTATCGAGGCTTTATAATGGGCTTGGCCATGTTAAAGTGTGATTATTTGCCAGCGTCGAAACTACTGGTTCGATTTTGATGGTATTTGGCATACATGATGTCAGTAATATGGGTACGTATTCCACCACATATGAGTCATCTACCTGCATTTATGTAGTCACAGCGAATTTTTTGCGCTTTCGGCAATGTCAAAATTGATCATCCAATTACTCGAAAACTATAAATGTGAGGTGAAATCTGAGGGCACGTTGCTTTTGCGTATCTCCCCGAAGAATACTCTGAAACAAACCGCGAATCTCTAGACCAAATATTAACGAAGTTACGCGGGAATACATGTTTCGTAACCTTGACCTTGATGTGACCTTGACCTTGGAAGCGTGACCTTGGTCAATATAATATTTTACGCCCAAATACTAATGTTATGTCTGACGCAACGTGTCGTTTGTCTGACATGTCCCCTTCATGGAGAAATTAAGGAGGCCTGATTCCCGCCAAAATGCTCCCATAGGGTCCCATGTTAAAATTTGGGAATTTTTAGCAGGAAAACTATTTGGGCGATTTGCACAAATGAAAGACGGTATAGAAGGTACTTATGGGCCCAATACGTGAAATAATTTTCAGCATGGTTAAATGAAAACTGCGAACATTATAGCGAATTTTCCGATTTTTGGTCCTATCTTTCAATGGTTAAGCGAATTTCGAAAAATTCCTGTTACCTTGACCGTTGACCTACATAGCCCATCTACGAACTTAGCCTGACGATTGCCATTCCGCATCTTTTTGTGAATTTGGAAGTCGATAGCTTAAGGCATTCGAAAGATAATGCGTTACGTTACAAACGGACAGACACACATACAGACAGACAGACAGACAGACAGACAGATTCACCGAACACACCGACATAAGACGAAAATTGGAAATTTTCGTCTTAAAGACCGAGACGGTCAAGCAGAGCTTGAGAAGGAAGACGAAAATTGGGATTATGGGACCAATTCGACCATTTAAAGACCCATCGCCGCTCGCTCATTGGTTGTTCAGCCTGGCGTTCGAGACCATATCGCCCACTGAACGCTGTAGCGAGGCCAAATTGCTGGCTGAAAGCGCAAATTAGCCCAAAATGGAACCCCAGTATCGTGGTGTGCTGGATGAGCGAGCACCATCTAACGGCTGCTGTTCAACGCGGGCTATTTTTCCAGGTCGAGGGCGTCGTTTAGAGTGAATACGTTCAAATCCCGACTTTCTACGTGTCCTTGGTCACGCTCTAAACGTTGTTCTCGTACTCTTCATCGCTGAATTACGGAGCCCCCTAGCGGCGGAACTAAGCGTGATAGGAAAAAAAACGAAGGCGGTTTTCATACCCAAGTCGACTATTGCCCGTCGTTTGCAACCAATCCCGACTCTCTAGCGTCGCTATTAAGCGAACGGCGGCCATCGCCACCCCGAAAGAGTGCCGGTCCATATCGCCCGTTGACTCATAATGGGAGCGTCGGCATGGAGGGGGGTGCACCTCTTGCGAGCGCTCTAGCGGCCAAACTAAGCGTCCTAGGGCAATTCTATCGCGATTTTGCCTGCTTAATACGACATCTGTCTCTCGCTTCATGCCAAATCTGGGCTCCCTAGCTCAAATATTAACCGAGTTATGGCCTTGCAAAGTTCAAAACGCCACTTGACACGTACGCTGAATATTGATTGGCCGATTACTCAAAAATCCTTCAGTATCCGGAAAAATCTGAGCGAGTGCTGCGTCACCGCCTCTCCCTGACGAATACTCTCAAACAAACAGCGAATCTCTAGACCCGATATTAACGGAGTACCGCGGGGAAGTCTGTTTCGTAACCTTGACCTTGATGTGACCTTGACCTTGGAAGCGTGACCTTGGTCAATAAAATATTTTACGCCCAAATACTAATGTCATGTCTCACGCAACGTGTCGTTTGTCTGACATGTCCCCTTCATGGAGAAATTAAGGAGGCCTGATTCCCGCCAAAATGTTCCCATAGGGTCCCATGTTAAACTTTGGGAATTTTTAGCAGGAAAACTATTTGGGCGATTTGCACAAATGAAAGACGGTATAGAAGGTACTTATGGGCCCAATACGTGAAATAATTTTCAGCGTGGTTAAATGAAAACTGCGAACATTATAGCGAATTTTCCGATTTTTGGTCCTATCTTTCAATGGTTAAGCGAATTTCGAAAAATTCCTGTTACTCTGACCGTTGACCTACATAGCCCATCTACGAACTTAGCCTGACGATTGCCATTCCGCATCTTTTTGTGAATTTGGAAGTCGATAGCTTAAGGCATTCGAAAGATAATGCGTTACGTTACAAACGGACAGACACACATACAGACAGACAGACAGACAGATTCACCGAACACACCGACATAAGACGAAAATTGGAAATTTTCGTCTTAAAGACAGATTCACCGAACACACCGACATAAGACGAAAATTGGAAATTTTCGTCTTAAAGACAGACAGACAGACCGAGACGGTCAAGCAGAGCTTGAGAAGGAAGACGAAAATTGTGGTTATGGGACCAATTCGACTATGTTAAGACCCATTTCATGACGTTAACACGCCGTCAGTCATTTGGCGTATCGAGGCTTTATAATGGGCTTGGCCATGTTAAAGTGTGATTATTTGCCAGCGTCGAAACTACTGGTTCGATTTTGATGGTATTTGGCATACATGATGTCAGTAATATGGGTACGTATTCCACCCCATATGAGTCATCTACCTGCATTTATGTAGTCACAGCGAATTTTTTGCGCTTTCGGCATTGTCAAAATTGATCATCCAATTACTCGAAAACTATAAACGTGAGGTGAAATCTGAGGGCACTTTACTTTTGCGTATCTCTCTGAAGAATACTCTGAAACGAATCGCGAATCTCTAGACCAAATATTAACGAAGTTACGCGGGAATACATGTTTCGTAACCTTGACCTTGATGTAACCTTGATCTTGGAAGCGTGACCTTGGTCAATATAATATTTTACGCCCAAATACTAATGTCATGTCTGACGCAACGTGTCGTTTGTCTGACATGTCCCCTTCATGGAGAAATTAAGGAGGCCTGATTCCCGCCAAAATGCTCCCATAGGGTCCCATGTTAAAATTTGGGAATTTTTAGCAGGAAAACTATTTGGGCGATTTGCACAAATGAAAAACGGTATAGAAGGTACTTATGGGCCCAATACGTGAAATAATTTTCAGCGTGGTTAAATGAAAACTGCGAACATTATAGCGAATTTTCCGATTTTTGGTCCTATCTTTCAATGGTTAAGCGAATTTCGAAAAATTCCTGTGACCTTGACCGTTGACCTACATAGCCCATCTACGAACTTAGCCTGACGATTGCCATTCCGCATCTTTTTGTGAATTTGGAAGTCGATAGCTTAAGGCATTCGAAAGATAATGCGTTACGTTACAAACGGACAGACACACATACAGACCGAGACGGTCAAGCAGAGCTTGAGAAGGAAGACGAAAATTGTGGTTATGGGACCAATTCGACTATGTTAAGACCCATTTCATGACGTTAACACGCCGTCAGTCATTTGGCGTTCCGAGGCTTTATAATGGGCTTGGCCATGTTAAAGTGTGATTATTTGCCAGCGTCAAAACTACTGGTTCGATTTTGATGGTATTTGGCATACATGATGTCAGTAATATGGGTACGTATTCCACCACATATGAGTCATCTACCTGCATTTATGTAGTCACAGCGAATTTTTTGCGCTTTCGGCATTGTCAAAATTGATCATCCAATTACTCGAAAACTATAAACGTGAGGTGAAATCTGAGGGCACTTTACTTTTGCGTATCTCTCTGAAGAATACTCTTAAACAAATCGCGAATCTCTAGACCAAATATTAACGAAGTTACGCGGAAATACATGTTTCGTAACCTTGACCTTGATGTGACCTTGACCTTGGAAGCGTGACCTTGGTCAATATAATATTTTACGCCCAAATACTAATGTCATGTCTGACGCAACGTGTCGTTTGTCTGACATGTCCCCTTCATGGAGAAATTAAGGAGGCCTGATTCCCGTCAAAATGCTCCCATAGGGTCCCATGTTAAACTTTGGGGATTTTTTGCAGAAGAACTATGCGGACGATGTTCAAAATTGAAACACCGTATATAAGGTATCTATGAGCCCAATACGTGAATTAATTTTGAGCGTCATTAAGTACAAATTCGGAACGCTATAGAGATTTTGCCGATTTTTGTTCCTATCTATCAATGGTTAAGCGAATTGCGAAAAATTCCTGTGACCTTGACCGTTGACCTACATAGCCCATCTACGAACTTAGCCTGACGATTGCCATTCCGCATCTTTTTGTGAATTTGGAAGTCGATAGCTTAAGGCATTCGAAAGATAATGCGTTACGTTACAAACGGACAGACACACATACAGACCGAGACGGTCAAGCAGAGCTTGAGAAGGAAGACGAAAATTGTGGTTATGGGACCAATTCGACTATGTTAAGACCCATTTCATGACGTTGGCACGCCGTCAGTCATTTGGTGTATCGAGGCTTTATAATGGGCTTGGCCATGTTAAAGTGTGATTATTTGCCAGCGTCGAAACTACTGGTTCGATTTTGATGGTATTTGGCATACATGATGTCAGTAATATGGGTACGTATTCCACCACATATGAGTCATCTACCTGCATTTATGTAGTCACAGCGAATTTTTTGCGCTTTCGGCAATGTCAAAATTGATCATCCAATTACTCGAAAACTATAAATGTGAGGTGAAATCTGAGGGCACGTTGCTTTTGCGTATCTCCCCGAAGAATACTCTGAAACAAACCGCGAATCTCTAGACCAAATATTAACGAAGTTACGCGGGAATACATGTTTCGTAACCTTGACCTTGATGTGACCTTGACCTTGGAAGCGTGACCTTGGTCAATATAATATTTTACGCCCAAATACTAATGTTATGTCTGACGCAACGTGTCGTTTGTCTGACATGTCCCCTTCATGGAGAAATTAAGGAGGCCTGATTCCCGCCAAAATGCTCCCATAGGGTCCCATGTTAAAATTTGGGAATTTTTAGCAGGAAAACTATTTGGGCGATTTGCACAAATGAAAGACGGTATAGAAGGTACTTATGGGCCCAATACGTGAAATAATTTTCAGCATGGTTAAATGAAAACTGCGAACATTATAGCGAATTTTCCGATTTTTGGTCCTATCTTTCAATGGTTAAGCGAATTTCGAAAAATTCCTGTTACCTTGACCGTTGACCTACATAGCCCATCTACGAACTTAGCCTGACGATTGCCATTCCGCATCTTTTTGTGAATTTGGAAGTCGATAGCTTAAGGCATTCGAAAGATAATGCGTTACGTTACAAACGGACAGACACACATACAGACAGACAGACAGACAGACAGACCGAGACGGTCAAGCAGAGCTTGAGAAGGAAGACGAAAATTGTGGTTATGGGACCAATTCGACTATGTTAAGACCCATTTCATGACGTTGGCACGCCGTCAGTCATTTGGCGTATCGAGGCTTTATAATGGGCTTGGCCATGTTAAGGTGTGATTATTTGCCCGCGTCGAAACTACTTGTTCGATTTTGATGGTATTTGGCATACATGATGTCAGTAATATGGGTACGTATTCTACCACATATGAGTCATCTACCTGCATTTATGTAGTCACAGCGAATTTTTTGCGCTTTCGGCAATGTCAAAATTGATCATCCAATTGCTCGAAAACTATAAATGTGAGGTGAAATCTGAGGGCACATTACTTTTGCGTATCTCTCTGAAGAATACTCTGAAACGAATCGCGAATCTCTAGACTAAATATTAACGAAGTTACGCGGGAATACATGTTTCGTAACCTTGACCTTGATGTGACCTTGACCTTGGAAGCATGACCTTGGTCAATATAATATTTTACGCCCAAATACTAATGTCATGTCTGACGCAACGTGTCGTTTGTCTGACATGTCCCCTTCATGGAGAAATTAAGGAGGCCTGATTCCCGCCAAAATGCTCCCATAGGGTCCCATGTTAAACTTTGGGAATTTTTAGCAGGAAAACTATTTGGGCGATTTGCACAAATGAAAGACGGTATAGAAGGTACTTATGGGCCCAATACGTGAAATAATTTTCAGCGTGGTTAAATGAAAACTGCGAACATTATAGCGATTTTTCCGATTTTTGGTCCTATCTTTCAATGGTTAAGCGAATTTCGAAAAATTCCTGTTACCTTGACCGTTGACCTACATGGCCCATCTACGAACTTAGCCTGACGATTGCCATTCCGCATCTTTTTGTGAATTTGGAAGTCGATAGCTTAAGGGATTCGAAAGATAATGCGTTACGTTACAAACGGACAGACACACATACAGACAGACAGACAGACAGATTCACCGAACACACCGACATAAGACGAAAATTGGAAATTTTCGTCTTAAAGATTCACCGAACACACCGACATAAGACGAAAATTGGAAATTTTCGTCTTAAAGACCGAGACGGTCAAGCAGAGCTTGAGAAGGAAGACGAAAATTGGGATTATGGGACCAATTCGACCATTTAAAGACCCATCGCCGCTCGCTCATTGGTTGTTCAGCCTGGCGTTCGAGACCATATCGCCCACTGAACGCTGTAGCGAGGCCAAATTGCTGGCTGAAAGCGCAAATTAGCCCAAAATGGAACCCCAGTATCGTGGTGTGCTGGATGAGCGAGCACCATCTAACGGCTGCTGTTCAACGCGGGCTATTTTTCCAGGTCGAGGGCGTCGTTTAGAGTGAATACGTTCAAATCCCGACTTTCTACGTGTCCTTGGTCACGCTCTAAACGTTGTTCTCGTACTCTTCATCGCTGAATTACGGAGCCCCCTAGCGGCGGAACTAAGCGTGATAGGAAAAAAAACGAAGGCGGTTTTCATACCCAAGTCGACTATTGCCCGTCGTTTGCAACCAATCCCGACTCTCTAGCGTCGCTATTAAGCGAACGGCGGCCATCGCCACCCCGAAAGAGTGCCGGTCCATATCGCCCGTTGACTCATAATGGGAGCGTCGGCATGGAGGGGGGTGCACCTCTTGCGAGCGCTCTAGCGGCCAAACTAAGCGTCCTAGGGCAATTCTATCGCGATTTTGCCTGCTTAATACGACATCTGTCTCTCGCTTCATGCCAAATCTGGGCTCCCTAGCTCAAATATTAACCGAGTTATGGCCTTGCAAAGTTCAAAACGCCACTTGACACGTACGCTGAATATTGATTGGCCGATTACTCAAAAATCCTTCAGTATCCGGAAAAATCTGAGCGAGTGCTGCGTCACCGCCTCTCCCTGACGA
The DNA here is from genome assembly GCA_964019135.1 of Arenicola marina. NCBI lineage: Eukaryota > Metazoa > Annelida > Polychaeta > Arenicolidae > Arenicola > Arenicola marina. The sequence continues at coordinate 41,686,332 of OZ025250.1, forward strand.
ATACTCTCAAACAAACAGCGAATCTCTAGACCCGATATTAACGGAGTACCGCGGGGAAGTCTGTTTCGTAACCTTGACCTTGATGTGACCTTGACCTTGGAAGCGTGACCTTGGTCAATAAAATATTTTACGCCCAAATACTAATGTCATGTCTCACGCAACGTGTCGTTTGTCTGACATGTCCCCTTCATGGAGAAATTAAGGAGGCCTGATTCCCGCCAAAATGTTCCCATAGGGTCCCATGTTAAACTTTGGGAATTTTTAGCAGGAAAACTATTTGGGCGATTTGCACAAATGAAAGACGGTATAGAAGGTACTTATGGGCCCAATACGTGAAATAATTTTCAGCGTGGTTAAATGAAAACTGCGAACATTATAGCGAATTTTCCGATTTTTGGTCCTATCTTTCAATGGTTAAGCGAATTTCGAAAAATTCCTGTTACTCTGACCGTTGACCTACATAGCCCATCTACGAACTTAGCCTGACGATTGCCATTCCGCATCTTTTTGTGAATTTGGAAGTCGATAGCTTAAGGCATTCGAAAGATAATGCGTTACGTTACAAACGGACAGACACACATACAGACAGACAGACAGACAGATTCACCGAACACACCGACATAAGACGAAAATTGGAAATTTTCGTCTTAAAGATTCACCGAACACACCGACATAAGACGAAAATTGGAAATTTTCGTCTTAATTCACCGAACACACCGACATAAGACGAAAATTGGAAATTTTCGTCTTAAAGATCGAGACGGTCAAGCAGAGCTTGAGAAGGAAGACGAAAATTGTGGTTATGGGACCAATTCGACTATGTTAAGACCCATTTCATGACGTTAACACGCCGTCAGTCATTTGGCGTTCCGAGGCTTTATAATGGGCTTGGCCATGTTAAAGTGTGATTATTTGCCAGCGTCGAAACTACTGGTTCGATTTTGATGGTATTTGGCATACATGATGTCAGTAATATGGGTACGTATTCCACCACATATGAGTCATCTACCTGCATTTATGTAGTCACAGCGAATTTTTTGCGTTTTCGGCATTGTCAAAATTGATCATCCAATTACTCGAAAACTATAAACGTGAGGTGAAATCTGAGGGCACATTACTATTGCGTATCTCTCTGAAGAATACTCTGAAACGAATCGCGAATCTCTAGACCAAATATTAACGAAGTTACGCGGGAATACATGTTTCGTAACCTTGACCTTGATGCGACCTTGACCTTGGAAGCGTGACCTTGGTCAATATAATATTTTACGCCCAAATACTAATGTCATGTCTGACGCAACGTGTCGTTTGTCTGACATGTCCCCTTCATGGAGAAATTAAGGAGGCCTGATTCCCGCCAAAATGCTCCCATAGGGTCCCATGTTAAACTTTGGGGATTTTTTGCAGAAGAACTATGCGGACGATGTTCAAAATTGAAACACCGTATATAAGGTACCTATGAGCCCAATACGTGAATTAATTTTGAGCGTCATTAAGTACAAACTCGGAACGCTATAGAGATTTTGCCGATTTTTGTTCCTATCTATCAATGGTTAAGCGAATTGCGAAAAATTCCTGTGACCTTGACCGTTGACCTACATAGCCCATCTACGAACTTAGCCTGACGATTGCCATTCCGCATCTTTTTGTGAATTTGGAAGTCGATAGCTTAAGGCATTCGAAAGATAATGCGTTACGTTACAAACGGACAGACACACATACAGACCGAGACGGTCAAGCAGAGCTTGAGAAGGAAGACGAAAATTGGGATTATGGGACCAATTCGACCATTTAAAGACCCATCGCCGCTCGCTCATTGGTTGTTCAGCCTGGCGTTCGAGACCATATCGCCCACTGAACGCTGTAGCGAGGCCAAATTGCTGGCTGAAAGCGCAAATTAGCCCAAAATGGAACCCCAGTATCGTGGTGTGCTGGATGAGCACCATCTAACGGCTGCTGTTCAACGCGGGCTATTTTTCCAGGTCGAGGGCGTCGTTTAGAGTGAATACGTTCAAATCCCGACTTTCTACGTGTCCTTGGTCACGCTCTAAACGTTCTTCTCGTACTCTTCATCGCTGAATTACGAAGCCCCCTAGCGGCGGAACTAAGCGTGATAGGAAAAAAACGAAGGCGGTTTTCATACCCAAGTCGACTATTGCCCGTCTTTTGCAACCAATCCCGACTCTCTAGCGTCGCTGTTAAGCGAACGGCGGCCATCGCCAACCCGAAAGAGTGCCGGTCCATATCGCCCGTTGACTCATAATGGGAGCGTCGGCATGGAGGGGGGTGCACCTCTTGCGAGCGCTCTAGCGGCCAAACTAAGCGTCCTAGGGCAATTCTATCGCGATTTTGCCTGTTTAATACGACATCTGTCTCTCGCTTCATGCCAAATCTGGGCTCCCTAGCTCAAATATTAACCGAGTTATGGCCTTGCAAAGTTCAAAACGCCACTTGACACGTACGCTGAATATTGATTGGCCGATTACTCAAAAATCCTTCAGTATCCGGAAAAATCTGAGCGAGTGCTGCGTCACCGCCTCTCCCTGACGAATACTCTCAAACAAACAGCGAATCTCTAGACCCGATATTAACGGAGTACCGCGGGGAAGTCTGTTTCGTAACCTTGACCTTGATGTGACCTTGACCTTGGAAGCGTGACCTTGGTCAATATAATGTTTTACGCCCAAATACTAATGTCATCTCTGACGCAAGGTGTCGTTTGTTTGACATGTGACCTTCATGGAGAAATTAAGGAGGCCTGATTCCCGCCAAAATGCTCCCATAGGGTCCCATGTTAAACTTTGGGAATTTTTTGCAGAAGAACTTTGCGGACGATTTTCAAAATTGAAACACCGTGCACAAGGTACTTACGAGCCCAATACGTGAATTAATTCTGAGCGTCATTAAGCAAAAACTCGGAACGCTATAGCGATTTTGCCGATTTTTGGTCCTATCTATCAATGGTTAAGCGAATTTCGAAAAATTCCTGTGACCTTGACCGTTGACCTACATAGCCCATCTACGAACTTAGCCTGACAATTGCCATTCCGCATCTTTTTGTGAATTTGGAGGTCGATAGCTGAAGGCATTCGAAAGATAATGCGTTACGTTACAAACGGACAGACACACATACAGACAGATTCACCGAACACACCGACATAAGACGAAAATTGGAAATTTTCGTCTTAAAGACAGATTCACCGAACACACCGACATAAGACGAAAATTGAAAATTTTCGTCTTAATCACCGAACACACCGACATAAGACGAAAATTGGAAATTTTCGTCTTAATGATAAAGGAAATTTCGTACTTGAGGCGAACTATTGCCCCAAATATCCGGCAAATGAGACGCGTAAAAAGTGATGGCAAATTCAAGATGGAGCGGTTCACCCTGAATGAACATCTATCAAGAATGCTTTGCGACCAGAGGACAGTGCTACGAAAGATGTCGAGAACCTATTGATGAATGCACTGTAGGACATTTTACTGCCTATTTGAACCTATTTTCAGCGTGTGTTTGGTAAAAACAATCAGTGAATTTTGTTGTCGTTACGAACTCATTTTTGTTGATAAAATGGTATAATATTGTCATACCTCAATGGATAATTACGATATTGCTGTTTTATGTTGCTTTTCCAATTCAGCGATTCCAAAAACCTATAAAAAGTCATATTACAAGCCATGGTGGGGAAGTTATGCGATGGATTATCGTAAAAAAGTCCATTTTTCGGCCGCCATTTTGAAAAAGTTCACGGAACCAGTTCAAAACCACCTAGGAGGTGAATGAACTCGACGGATTCGTGTTCAGCGGCCAAAATGGCCACAGAAACCACTCGTCGTGTATGCGATTTCGGAAAAAAATTCTCATTCGCCCATCCCTAATAATGGTGTGATCCCCAAAACGAGACAGTGGAGGAATGTCTCCGCAAAGGACAAGTGTTTTCTCTAATCTTCGTATTGTACTTTCAGTTACCGCAGATGTTAGCTGTCATATACGACCAGGACCTGCGGGCTCCCGGTAGGAAGGTATCGAAAGGAGTATCGTTTCACTATAATGGCGTAACCGGTCCACGAAAACCATTTTGAAACACGAGATATATGCTGTGAAAGTAATATATCAGAATGTCATCTCGTACGGAATCATTGCACACTAAAAGAAAAAGTGAACCGTTGCTGGTGTACCGAATATGTTATTCTAAATCGAATAACATAAGGACCAAGGATTCATGTTGGCAACTTTAGAGCAGATGTATGTCCAGGTGTCATTTTCTCTTATCGCCGTTCCACTTGCTAAGTTTTGCGCGCCCTAACATTTGACCCTTGTCCCTTAGCCCTAACCCATAACCAACCCATAACTCCAACCCATAATCCATTAACTCTTAATTTAACCCTAACCTAGCTTGTGGAGCGGCCATGTGGTATACATCAGACTCCATAGAACACACCTGTCATCAGATGTATGGACACTTACGGCTCTTTGTTATTGCCGTATATGTAGCTATTTCTGACGAATCAAAAGATCACTTTAGTTAGTTATATACTTAATACTTTGTGGCATTTTCCCGGCAATAGAAATATTGACTATTGCTTCGCAATAGTTTTTTTACCGAAGATCTTCCAACTTCCTTTTATACACAGATACGTATGGGGATGAAAGGCGGCGGGGGTAGGCCCTACATGGTATCCTTTTACTTTTGTGTCGTAAATAGAGTTCGTGAACCATTTTTAAGTGAGATATATCCTGGCAGTAAAAATATCATGCTTCAGTCTCAGATATACTGTATGAAACAATAAATTATAATGCAGTGTTTTATATATATGCCACAAGATATAAATTCTTCTATAGGTTGCGAGCGTATAATAATGGTGTGATCCCCATAACGCGATAGCAAAGGGATATCTCGCTAAGAGTAATTGAATGTCCTCTAATCTGCGTATTGCTTGTTTATCATTACAGCGGCCAAAGACGCGAGCAGGACCTGGAACATTGCGGCGGGGGTAGGCCCTACATGGGATCATTTTAATATCAAGTCGTAAATAGAGCTCGTAAACCATTTTTAAGTAAGATATATCCTGGCAGTAAGAATATCATGCTGCAGTCTCAGATATACTGTGTAAAACAATAAATTATACTGCAGTGTTTTACATATATGCCACATAAAATTAATCCTGATATAGCTTGCGAGCTTATAATAATGGTGTGATCCCCAAAACGAAACAGTGGAGGAATGTCTCCGCAAAGGACAAGTGTTTTCTCTAATCTTCGTATTGTACTTTCAGTTACCGTAGATGTTAGCTGTCATATACTACCAGGACCTGCCGGCTCCCGGTAGGAAGGTATCGAAAGGAGCATCGTCTCACTATAATGGCGTAACCGGTCTACGTAAACCATTTTGAAGCACGAGATAAATGGTGTGAAAGTAATATATCATAATGTCATCTCGTACGGAATCATTGCACACTAAAAGAAAAAGTGAACCGTTGCTGGTGTACCGAATATGTTATTCTAAATCGAATAACATAAAGACCAAGGATTGTTGTCGGCAACTTTAGAGCAGATGTCATTTTCTCTTATCGCCGTTCCACTTGCTAAGTGACTACGTTTTGCGCACCCTAACATTTGACCCTTGTCCCTTAGCCCTAATCCATAACCAACCCATAACTCCAACCCATAATCCATTAAATCTTAACTTAACCAAAACCTAGCTTGTGGAGCGGCCATGTGGCATACATAAGACCCCATAGAACACACATGTCATCAGATGTATGGAAACTTACGGCTAATGTTATTGTCGTATCTTGCATGGGTTGCATTGGGTTATTGGCCAACAAGCCCCCACCCCCTCCCTTGCATTTAGCACGCAATATAATTATTGAATCTATGCATCGCCGGTAGGTAGCACGAAAGCAGCAGGGACAATTGGTGGAACATATAACGGATACGCCCATCTACCAGGAGATACTCCCGAACCATCGGGATAATTCTGCCATCAGGAGCAGGAAGAAATATGTCAAATAAACTCAACTGGTCTATTTTTTCCACAAAACGGTCACGAAAAAGTTCATCAGACGACGGTTCCAGTTCGCAAAAGCCGCCATTCAAACGAAATTGCGTCACCCGTAGGGTGAGATGACGTAAAATGTAAAATCCGGATTATGTTTTCGGTCCACTACAATGACCTTGACCTTAAGAATTGACTTGACTGTGACTGGTGACCTACATACCCCGTTAACGAACTTAATCGATCCATCTCGCATAACGGATATCGATGAGTAAATTTATACGACGAAATGTTGCGTTGTGTGGCCTAGACAGAGTGCACAGACACACCCTGAGATCCAGATTTGACCATTCAGATCCGTGTTTAGCCCCTTAGATTCAGATTTGATACCTCACCCATATTGACCCCTCAGATCCGGCAGCTCCATAACTGTCGTTATAGTGAGCATCCTCTCAATTGTTAGCCCCATCCCAAAAGTAAAAGTCACTCTTCAGTTTCGCCCCGATCTCACTCGGTGGACATCTGAAACCAAACTGCCTGTTTATTCAGCTTCGGTCTACATTTCTAGTTTCTACATCCCTACCATGCACATTAGTTTCACAGCAACCAACACAATCATCCCACCACCCCAGCTTGACCCCCCCCCCCCTTTTTCCCCGCCCCGCCCCCCACAACAGTAGGCCTACACTGGCACACCGGTCGCTGCCACAGCTCGCGACAGTGAAGCGCCTCGCTGTAATGTTGTTATGATAAGAAGATTAGCGAGTCGCGCTGTGTTGACATCTCGATAAGCCAAGTGACGAGTCTCCGGCGACACATCATTGATGTCAGCCAGCTGTTCTTAATAGTTAATAGCTCTCGTAGGGTCCTATGTTAAAGTTTAGCAATTTTTTGCAGACAAACTAATTAGGCGATGTGCAAAATTCAAAAACGTGATACAAGTTACCGACGGGCTCAATACGTGACATAATGTACAGCGTCATTAAATGAACACTGTAAACGTTATAGCGACTTTCCCGATTTTTGGTCCTATATCTACCAATGGTTAAGGAACAAACAAAAAAATCCTGTGACCTTGACCGTTGACCTACATACCCCGCTGACGAACTTGACCGAGCCATGTCGGGTATCTATCGATGGGTAAAGTTACAGAACGAAATGTTGGGTTTCGCGACCTACAGAGCGCGCACACACACACACACACACACACGGACACACACAGACAAACGAACGAAGTGAAAGATGCCGTAAAATCGTACCTTCGTTAGTCACTGGAACAGCAAATAAGTAACATGGAGGCTGGCCTCAACAAGCGACTGAGCCAGGAATTCAAAGAGTTGAAGGACCATGTGGACATTGAAATTGCAACCGTCCATAATAAGATCGAGTTCCTTGAGAAACGCCTGACCACACTTGAAGAGAGAGGAGGCCTGGCCCAGAGAACGCCGTTTGATCCCAAGGTGACGATCATTGCAATTAACATGCGTCCCGAGCAGGATGAGAATATCTTAGAATCGCGAAGTGAAAGAGAAGATTGCAGTGTTACGAGGTAAACAGAACCTAAAAGACTCCCCGCCGTATCGTAAAGTCTTTTTGCGGCGCGCGATGGACCACAACGAGCGCCTGATACACTTGAACTTTGCGGAAATACTGAAGATGGTACCTAACAGAAACCGTTATCGGCTGAGTGGAAGTGAGCGATTGGTGGCGAAAAGCGACGCACCGGATGTAACCTCGCGACGAAAATCTACCGCTGAAGCCACGGGGCCGTAGGACAGGACACGACCCATCAAAAGATCCATCTCTGTATCATCTTGGAATATAAACGGTTACACCGATCTCAATCGAGATTTGCGAACGGCTGTGATTGACAAGATTTCTAGTGACGTTGTTTGCCTCAGTGAAACTCATCTTCAAGGGAACCAGACTTTGGACATAGCCGGCTACTCCTTCTACGGCAACAACAGAAGCGGAACCCACAAGCGGGCGCGAAAAGGTTCAGGCGGAGTTGGAATACTAGTAAAGAATAACCTCTACGAAGTCTGTGATGTTGAAGTGGTGAACAAATATAAAGTTATTCTCGGACTACGGTTAAAACATCAACGCACTGATTTCTCTGCTGTAATTTACTCATGTTACCTGCCACCGGAAAATTCGCCCTGGGGTAGAGATGCTGGTACTTTTTTGGCTCACTTAATTACTTACAAAGTAATGCCGATTCCATAATCCTTTGTGGTGATATAAACGTCAGGACGGGTAGAGCCCAAGATGTTATATGCGATATTGACGACATTCCACCGAGAGTGGTTCTCGATGAGTCTAAGAACAGTCACGGAGACTCATTGATTGCATTTCTCCATGATATTAAGTTTTGTATGCTGAATGGTAGAGTTGGAGAAGATGATAACTACACGTTTGTATCAACAAGGGGAAAATCTGTTGTAGATTACATGTTGGTTCCTCATGATAGTATCAAGTCATTTGGTAAATTCCGTGTGGATTTGGTAAGAGATCTCGTTGAAAGGTATCGCCTGGAGGGGTTTATTACAGATACATGCAAACTACCTGACCACTCAGTGTTAACAGCCGAATTTGATCTTTGCGACGTCATTATAGACAATAATGAAAGGGAGAACGTTGCCCACCGCAGTGTGGAGAAACCGAAGTATGAACTACACATGATACCACCGGATTTTCTCTTATCACTCGCTTGGGGTAGAACTGTAAGCCAACTTATTGAAAGGATAGAACAAATCCGTGACGGACAGGAGAGTGTTGACCATGTCTATGATGAAATGTGTAAAGCTATTACGAAGGAAATGGATGAATATCTCTCACCCACTGTAGGCTGTAGCAGAAATACGAGAAAAGAATCAAATATGGTAAACCTTATTGGACCGATGAACTTACCCAGCTCTGGAAAACTATGTGTGTGCGGGAAAAGACTTTCCTGAAATGTAAGGGTAATACTAAAGAGAAGAGTAAGTTAAGAAGGGAATTTCAGGCAGCTAGACATACATTTGACAGGGAGTTACGGAAGGCTAAGAGACAGCATAGTTCTACATTGATAAGGACACTGGATGATATTAGCAGTAAGAATCCCAAGGAATTCTGGGACACTCTTAAGCGACTTGGACCTCGCTCAAACAAGGATATTCCAATGAGAGTTGTCACAGACGAACACTGTTTTACGGAAACTCAAGAAGTACTTAAGGTATGGGAAAAGGACTTTTCATCCCTGTACAATCCGTCGGTTCGCGATTTTACCTCCTTCGATAACTCATTATATGCAGAAGCAATGTCTCATAAAGAAAGGGTTGAAGCCATGATGTATCAAAACGAAGAGGTTGCAAATGAGTTTTTAAATCACGATATAGAGTTATCTGAGGTAGATGTTGCCGTATCTAGATCAAAAAACAAAAAGGCGGTCGGTCTAGATCTAATTCCAAATGAGGTATTGAAAACAGGTAGAATACTCATAATATTACGGGATCTGTCCCAAGCATGTTTCAGTCGAGGCATTTGTCCGTCCTTGTGGTCAAAAGCACTGATAAAGCCAATACCGAAAGGTGCGCTACTTGATCAATGTGTGCCACTGAACTACCGGGCCATTAGTCTTCTCTCTTGCATCGGAAAACTTTACTCGTCCGTACTTAACAAAAGAATTGGTCAGTATACGGAGCTGATTGATCTAATTGTAGAAGAGCAAAATGGCTTTCGACCTGGTCGTAATTGCCAAGAACACATTTACACCTTAAGTAGCATCGCTCGAAATAGAAAATTAATGAGCTTGTCAAACCATGCAGCCTTTGTTGATATAGAAAAAGCGCTTGACCGTGTCGATCGGGACTTTCTAATGGTTCGTCTTCTAGATTACAATATCAATGGAAGAATCTATGATGCTATACAGGCGTTGTATATGAACACGGAAGCATGTGTAAAAATCAACGGTTTTCATACGAATTGGTTTCCCGTCACCCATGGTATACGGCAGGGCGATAACCTGTCGCCGACATTGTTTGGTCTCTACATCAACCACTTGGCCCTCAAATTAAAATCTGCGTCGTTCGGAGTCAAAATTGGAGAAGAGGTAGTTTCTATACTTTTATATGCAGATGACATTGTTCTGTTAGCCGAAAGTGAAAGCAACTTGCAAAAGATGTTGTCAATCATGCATGAGGGGTGTATGAAGTGGCGCTTGAAACTGAAGGTAAACAAGACCAAAGTTGTCCATTTCCGCCCGCGACGGCTGGCCCGCACCTCTGTCACATTTCGATGTGGTGCGGAAGTTATCCAGGTGGAAAAGAAATACAAATACCTAGGTGTCGTATTTGATGAATACCTAGAATTCCTGGAATGCTCCGAAACACTAGCAGATGCCAGTGGCAGGGCTCTGTCTGCCATTATCGCGCGTTTTAAGACAGTTAAAAATATCGGGTACCACACATATAGCAAATTGTATGAAGCAGGGGTAGCACCAATCATGGATTATGGCTCTGCAGCGTGGGGATACGGTCATTTTCCTAAATGCAATGATGTCCAAAATCGAGCACTGAGATACTTCATGGGTGTGCACAAGTTCGCACCAATAGCAGCGATAAATGGGGACATGCGATGGATGCTACCTAGATACAGAAGATATTTATCAATGCTGAAATTATGGAATGAAATAATAAAAATGCCAGATTACCGACTCCCAAAAACAATCTTTAAGTGGGAATTGAGTCTAAACTGTAACGGTTGGTGCGCTAGTGTAGGAAATATCTTGAGCGATATTGGACAATCTCGGGTATTTGAAACCATGAGCCAATGTAACATTGAAGTATCCTGTGAAAGTTTAATTAATTTACAACAAGTTGAATGGCGTGCTGAGGTAGAAACTAAACCGAAATTGCGTACCTACGTTAAGTTTAAAGAGTGCTTTGGTACAGAGAAATATCTCTCGTGTTATTCTAACAGGCTGGAAAGATCACTCCTTGCACAGTTGCGCTGTGGAGTGTTACCTATCGAACTAGAAACCGGAAGGTAGAAATTAATGGTCGACCCCTCCACAGGAAAGTATCGCACACTGCGGCCTGAAGAACGAATTTGTAGTCTTTGTTCCATGGGAATAGTTGAAAACGAGGTTCATTTTGTATGTGTTTGTGATGTATATATGTCATGTCAGTGATGGTTATATGTTCTATATGTTATATTTGTTTGTTCACGCTTAGCATAGTTTTCTACATATTATAATAATATTGGACTGAGCAAGATTACAAATGATGAAGAATATCATTTTCAATTATATTGTTCAATTTAAAGTCACTTTTAAGCCATGATGGCTGGGTGAGTTGTATTTTTCTGTTATTTGTGTTGCGTGTATATTGTATTATGGAACTCACAAGTGACTATAATAAACGAAATATCTATCTATCTATCTATAATTATAGACTATGCCTTCGTAATAGTCTTTTAATGAAGATCTTCCAACTTCTTTTTATACACAGATACCTACAGTGGATGAAGGTCTTTTGGCATGGCATATTCCGGGCTGGCCTTTCTGATGTGCACCAACAATGATAGCCGGCAAAAACCGTTTCTGTGAAGAATCGAAATAAAAAAATTGATCATGCTTTTGTCATTGGGTTATTGGCCGACAGAATACACCCCCCCATCCCTCCCTCACGCACGCCCAGAACAACCCTGCTCTTCCCCTATACGCACACCCAGGACGGACTCCCACCCCTTCATTCCCTCCACTCACAAACCCAGGATGGACCCCCCCACCGTCCCCTCCACTGACACACCCAGGACGGACCCCCCCACCCCCCTCAGCCCTTCCACTCACACACCCGGGTACATGCCCGGGCGTAGACGGGAGAGGTCCACCCCCCCCCCCACCACCCCACTCTCACATACACCCAGGAGTAATCCATGCCCACTCGCATTCACCCAGAACGCACCCCACCCCCCCTCGCATACACCCAGGACGTACCCCCTCACATACACCCAGGATGAATCCGCACCCCCCCCACACACCCAGGATGTATCCCATCCCCCCTCACATACACCCAGGACGCACCCCCCCCCCCGCCCAGCCACACACCCACGATGCACCCCACCCCCCCTCGCATACACCCAGGACGTACCCCCTGACATACACCCAGGATGAATCCGCCCCCCCCACACCCCCAGGATGTACCCCATCCCCCCTCACATACACCCAGGACGCACCCCCCCCCCCCGCCCAGCCACACACCCATGATGCACCCCATCCCCCCTCGCGTACATCCAGGGCGTTTTCCATCCCCCCCTCACATACACCCTGGACGACCCCCCCCCCCTCCCACACACGCACACCCAGGACGTACTCCCCCCCCCCTCACATACACCCAGAACGACCCCCCCACCCCTCCCCTCCCTTCTCACATACACCGTGGATGGACCCCCCCCCCCTTCTCAGTTACACCCTGGCCGAACCCCATTAGTTTCCTCTAATCTTCGTATTGTACTTTTTGCATTACAGATGTTAGCTGTCATAGACGACCAGGACCTGCGGGCATACGGAGTGGAAATACTAAAAGGGGAGTATCGTTTCAATAAAGTGTCTTAACTGGTTTTCGTAAACCATTTTGAAACACGAGATATATGGTGTGAAAGTAATATATCCTGATATCGTCTCATACGGAATCATTGCACACTAAAAGAGAAAGTGAACCGTTGCCGGTGAACTGAATATGTTATTCTGAATCGAATAACATAAGGACGAAAGATTCTTGTTGGCAACTTTAGAGCAGAGGTATGTCTAGGTGTCATTTTCTCTCATTGCCATTCCACTTGCTAAGCGACTACGTTTTGCGCACCCTAACATTTGACCCTTGTCCCTTAGCCATAACCCATAACCAACCCATAACTCTAACCCATAATCCATTAACCCTTACCTTAATCATAACCTAGCATGTGGAGCGGCCATGTGGCATACATAAGACCCCATAGAACACACCTGTCATCAGATGTATGGAAACTTACGGCTATTTTTTATTGTCGTATCAACAATGATAGCCGGCAAAAACCGTTTCTGTGAAGAATCGAAATAAAAAAATTGATCATGCTTTTGTCATTGGGTTATTGGCCGACAGAATACACCCCCCCATCCCTCCCTCACGCACGCCCAGAACAACCCTGCTCTTCCCCTATACGCACACCCAGGACGGACTCCCACCCCTTCATTCCCTCCACTCACAAACCCAGGATGGACCCCCCCCCCGTCCCCTCCACTGACACACCCAGGACGGACCCCCCCACCCCCCTCAGCCCTTCCACTCACACACCCGGGTACGACCCGGGCGTAGACGGGAGAGGTCCACCCCCCCCACCCCCCCACCCCACTCTCACATACACCCAGGACTAATCCATGCCCACTCGCATTCACCCAGGACGCACCCCACCCCCCCTCGCATACACCCAGGACGTACCCCCTCACATGCACCCAGGATGACTCCGCCCCCCCCCACACACCCAGGATGTACCCCATCCCCCCTCACATACTCCCAGGACGCACCCCCCCCCCCGCCCCGCCACACACCCATGATGCACCCCATCCTCCCTCGCGTACAGCCAGGGCGTTTTCCATCCCCCCCTCACATACACCCTGGACGACCCCCCCCCCCTCCCACACACGCACACCCAGGACGTACTCCCCCCCCCCCTCACATACACCCAGAACGACCCCCCCACCCCTCCCCTCCCTTCTCACATACACCGTGGATGGACCCCCCCCCCCCCTTCTCAGTTACACCCTGGCCGAACCCCATTAGTTTCCTCTAATCTTCGTATTGTACTTTTTGCATTACAGATGTTAGCTGTCATAGACGACCAGGACCTGCGGGCATACGGAGTGGAAATACTAAAAGGGGAGTATCGTTTCAGTAAAATGTCTTAACTGGTTTTCGTAAACCATTTTGAAACACGAGATATATGGTGTGAAAGTAATATATCCTGATATCGTCTCATACGGAATCATTGCACACTAAAAGAGAAAGTGAACCGTTGCCGGTGAACTGAATATGTTATTCTGAATCGAATAACATAAGGACGAAAGATTTTTGTTGGCAACTTTAGAGCAGAGGTATGTCTAGGTGGCATTTTCTCTCATCGCCATTCCACTTGCTAAGCGACTACGTTTTGCGCACCCTAACATTTGACCCTTGTCCCTTAGCCATAACCCATAACCAACCCATAACTCTAACCCATAATCCATTAACCCTTACCTTAATCATAACCTAGCATGTGGAGCGGCCATGTGGCATATATAAGACCCCATAGAACACACCTGTCATCAAATGTATGGAAACTTACGGCTATTTTTTATTGTCGTATCTGTAGCTATTTCTGACTGTAGCCTTCGCTACATGTGTCACGTCCGGTCTATAAGAGACCACACCACTAATCGAAAACACTAATCGAAAGCACCCAAAGTCTGGGCAGCAGCTAGCTGGCTCCACGACGTACGAGCCCGTAATTATTCGACAGCGAGCAAGCCAGCGTCATACCCTTCCTGCGACACATGCATCGGCGCAAATGCAAAACACTGTGGGTCTCGTGTATACGGGGTGGGGGGGGGGGTACCTAATACATTGCTGTGTTTAGGGTAAAGCCCCCCAATTTTCACCGCCAAAATCCGTTCGGTCGGGGCGTTTTACTCCCACAATTCGCTCAAAAGTGGATTTGTTTCGCTGCAACCCGTTCTATGAACGCACATCTTCAGTCCCTCGCCCCTCAGGTCGCAATATCCGCTCTAGGGGTATCTTTTTCATCGTAAATGTCCGCTCTGTTTTTCATCATAAATGTCCGCCCTATTTTTCTCACAAATATCCGCTCTCTCAGGCATCAAGGCATTCCCACAACCCCGGATTTTGGCGGTGAAACGCCCCGACAGCGAATTTGGGCGGTAAAACGCCACGACCGAGCGGATTTTGGCGGTGAAAATGGTGGAGCTTTATCGCAGAACCTTCCCAAACATAGCAATGCATTAAGTACCCCCCCCCCCCCCCGGGAACCCATTTCACTGCATTTAACTGCCAACAGCATGTCCCCCCCCCCTCCGCATGTCTCTTAACCCACATAGATCGGTAATCCCGTGCTAAGCTGAGGGGACACCTGATCATAGCTATATTAAACCCATGCCAACATATCCCCTGGCCTATTTATGTCCCTTAACCGACCTGGATCAGTGATCTAATGCTAAGCTAAGGGGACATCTGGTCATAGCTATAATCAGCCCATGACAACATGCCCCCCCCCCGTTCTCCATGCCCCTTTAACCACCTGGATCAATGATATAACGCTGAACTAAGGGGACAAATGATAATGTGCCCCCCCCCCCCTCCCTATGGCCCTTAACCCACATGGATCGGTGATCCCGTACTTAGATAGGGGGACACTTTAATCATGGCTGTATTTAACCCGTGGCAGCATATCCCCCCCTCCCCATGTCCCTTAACCCACCTGGATCAGTGATCCAATGCTAAGGTAAGGGGACACTTGGAAATGGCTGCATTTAACCCGTGACAGCATGCTCCCCCCCCTCCCCATGTCCCTTAACCCACCTGGATCAGTGATCCAATGCTAAGGTAAGGGGACACTTGGAAATGGCTGCATTTAACCCGTGACAGCATGCTCCCCCCCCTCCCCATGTCCCTTAACCCACCTGGATCAGTGATCCAATGCTAAGGTAAGGGGACACTTGATCATGGCTGTATTTAACCCGTGACAGCATGTCCCACCCCCCACCCCCTCCCTATGTCCCTTAACCCACCTGGATATGTGATCCAATTCTCAGGTAAGGAGACACTTGGTCATGGCTGTATTTAACCCGTGACAGCATCCCCCCCGCCTGCCATGTCCCTTAACCCACGTAGATCGGTAATACCGTGCTAAGCTAAGGGGACACCTGGTCATAGGTATATTCAGCCCATGAAAATGTATCCCCCCCCCGCCCCCCATAACTAGTGCCCTCCTCCGCGCGTATACCCGAACTGCAGGGGGGACACACTGTCATGAGGGGACGGCTGGTCATATTACACCGGGTTATAGGCCAAAACGTCGCCGCGCCGTCCGTGATTTGGCATATCGAGGTTTTTATAATGGGATTGACCATGTTAAAGTGTGATTATTATTATATTTTTGGCGTTCAAACTATTGGTGCGATTTCGATGCCATTGGCACCCATGATGCCACTAACATTGGTAGGCCTACATATTCCACTGCATATGGGTATCCTATCTGCATTCTTGTTGTCACGGCGATTTTTCACAATGTTGTCAACACTAAACTTTCATTGGCCGATTACTCGAAAAACTTTCGGTATACGAAAAAGGGTGAGCCAATGTCCCTTTTCCGGCTGTCTCTGCAAGAATACTCTCGAATAAACAGATGCTCTGAACCGAAGATTAATGGTGTTACGGGAAAATATGTTTCGTGACCTTGACATTGCTGTAATCTTGGCCTTGGATGCGTGACCTTGATCAATATAGTCCTTTGCGCCCAAATGTTATGTCTTACGTAACGTATCGTTTGTCTGACTTGCCCCCTTTATTGAGAAATTGAGGAGGTCATTTTTCTGCTAAAATCCTCTCTTATGGTCCCATGTTAAAATTTGGGATTATTAAATAAAAACTGCGACAGTAGTAAAAAAAATCTTTTTTGGGTCCTATATTTCAAATCGTAGATTTTCGTCTTAAAGAGACCGTCAAGCGTCCAACTTGAATATTGAACAAGACCGACGACGACGTACAGTATCGACCGAGTTATTGGCCGAAACGTCACCTCACGCAGATCCCGACCTGACCCTTCTGATCCATATTTGAGCTCTCAGATCCGGATTGAACTCCTGGAATCTGAATTTGACCCCTACAATCTGTATTCGACCCCTAGTATCCCGATTGAAGCTTATGATCCGGATTTGATCCTTAGAATCCGGAGTTGAGCCTTAGAATCCGGAGTTGAGCCTTAGAATCCGGATTGACCCTTAGGATCCAGATTGATCACTCAGATCTTGAGTATATCCCCCACATCCGGATTAGACATCTAGAATCCGGATTCGATCCTTAGTATCCCAATTTGATGTGGATCGCGATTTTACCCTAAAATCCTGATTGGACCTGAAGTATCCCGATTTTACCAGATCCAGATTCACACATCATAACCTGATTTGACCCCTCCGATTCGAACTGACCCCTAAGATCAACAATTGACTCCTAGGATCCGAAATTGATCCCTAAGATCCCGATTTGATCATGTAGATCCAAATTTGATACTGTAGATCCAGATGTTATGCTTTAGATCCAAATTTGAGCCCTAAGATCCGGATTAGCCCCTTAGATCCCGATTTGACCCTACTGATCCATATTTGACCCCTCAGATCCGGATTGGATTCTGGAATCCCGATTCGACCCCTAGTATCCCGATTAACCCGTCCAGGGTCAGATTTTGTACTCTTCAGATCCCGATTTGACCCTTCATATGACCTTGACCTTGCTATGACAGAGACCTTGGCCACATTTAAGAAGCCATATTCCCGCCAAAATGCTCTCCTAGGGTTCAGTGTTAAAATTTGAGAATTGGCCCAATATGTAAAATAATTTGCATCAATCCCCATTTTGGTCCTATCTTTCAATGGTTAAACAAAATTTGAAAAAAATTCTGTGACTTTGATCTACATCGACGAACTTACCCTCACAATGGCCATGAGGAATCTGTTTGTGAATTTAGAAGTTTATATCTGAAGGCGTTCGATACTTATTGCAAAACATTGCAAACAGACATACACACAGACATTCACACAGACAGACAGAAATTGTTTTGCCTTAACAAAGTTCAATATTGGACCGACTGACATAATGAGCAAACTCGTAGATGGTTATCCTTAACAAATACAACTACAAACTGAACATTGTGGAATAAGTAAAAAAAATCTGAACCCTAGCATTTCTTTGGTAGCTCTGTATAATCCTGCGGTAACCCGAATATGCACATTACGCATCGGTAAACCGCCCGACACTTCTTTTACCCGGGTAGGGGTGCGCGCGCATTAATTCGATATGTCGATGTACACGTTCCGTTCAAAACAGCACGGGACATTCGCGAGAAGATGGCGGCTGATTGAAAGGTGATGAGAGTAGGTTGGTTCCAGTTCCCCTACGTGCACCGGATGTGAACGGGCTGTGCATTTCATTGGAATAAGCATATCTTTGTCGGCCCACCCGGAAGTTCCCTGTCACGTATTGCGGGTGGGGGTCCCAGGCGGAATACCGAACCTAGCCCAAAGACATGCCCCCCCTCCCCCCTCATATGCCATCGTGATCCGCGGGATGCAGACACTATGGCAAGCCGAACATCCATATATACATATATTATTCCTGACAATACTATTAACGCGGGACGTAAATGTAAGAAGGTATTACACAAATTCTGACTTCCATTTGCTTATTTATTCTAATATAAATGCAAAATATAGTGTTAGTTCACATTCAGGATACTTTAACTACTTTTGGTCGTATCGAGACATTTCCCCTAGGGGGGAATTGTCCGGGAGGGAGTTGTCCGGGGGGGACTTGTCCGGGGGGGACTTGTCCGGGGGGGACTTGTCCGGGGGAGACTTGTCCGGGGGGGGGGGACTTGTCCGGGGGGGGGACTTGTCCGGGGTGGACTTGTCCGGGGGGGAATTGTTGAGGGGGAGTTGTCCTGCCACGTCTCCCGGGGTAATCCCCTACTCTTTGCGAAGAAGGACATAGGATTTTTATCCTGCGACCACACAGACAATGGGGGCCGGCGCGATAGCTCATTGGGTTAGAGCGCTCGTCTTGAGTGTTCTGGCCACCTGGGAACCTAACGGCACGTGGATCGGTGGTTGGAGCCCTGCAAGCTGTGGCCATGTATGTGTGGTCGCAGGATAAAGATCCCATGTCGGGTTACCCCCGGGGACATTGGTCCACTCTCCCTTTTTTCTCCCATTGACGCGATATGATCAAAAGTGGTTAAAGCGTCCTCAATAACCAACCAACCACACAGACCTGGCCACGGCGGGGCGTGATCCACGTGCCGTTAGGCTCTGGTAAGGAGAATGCCCATGTAACAGTACATTCTTGAAAAAGAATGTACGAGGCGCAAGCCGAGTACATATCTTTTCAAGAATGAACTGTTACACGGGTATTCTCTGACTTAAAGTACGGTCGCTGAGCCTCACCTGGTCCATGTAGCGTGAATAAGAGTTCTTTTTTAAGAGTTCTCTCGCTTCCGAAACCAATAAATTTGGCTGAAGTTCGTTCATATTCTATCTAAGAACCCACGAAATGTATTGTTGTAGCAATGGTAAACTTGAGTCATACGTGAGCTAAGCTGAAACAGTGGTTCGCCCTGACATGGAAGAACGTCGGAAGCGGCAGCCACAAGTCAGTTTAGTTCATCTTCAGATGGTAAGAATGAAGTCGTGTGTCGCATCAAGACGCGTAGGCCACTTCGCATGGATTATGTGTTATTATACAGACGATAATGGACATTTGAATGTGGAATATGATACAATCGTTCAAATTAATGGATACTGAAAGGATATGCGTTGTTGATGGATAGGATACGCTTTGCAAACGAGTTTTGTGGGATTCACGAGAAAGAAAAATGATTTCAAGTGTGATTATAGGATATAAGCAAATGTCGGTATGTATTTTGCATATGAATTACATATGATCTCAAATTCAGTTTTTAAAGTGGATTTTGTGATATATTCTTGTTTTTATGATAAATTTGTATCTGTTTTGCTGGGGCTTTCCATCGGGCGTCAAGCTTCCAGTTCATCACCCATTGTGGCTGTAACGTGTTTCAGACAAGCTCACTTATTGCTCATGATTGGCATTGACTGCAATTGTCGATTTCGTAACGGAAGGACTATTGTTCAACAGAAACATTGTTTGGTCTCCTTGAGTCAATCGCTAATTAATCAGCTCGCTAAAACAGTACATTTGTGAAAATTAATGTACAGTTTAGACAATAGAATGACGTCATAGCAGTACTTTAAGAGGTGGCGAGAGCACTCAAGGCAAGCGCTCTAGCCCACTGGAGGTTTTTTTTATCGAGGCAATGCCACAATGGATATAAAGACTACAAGCAAGAAATTTGCATGTTGAAGTGAGCAACAATTGAACAACTAACTACTCGTGACCAGTAACATGGGCGGCGGACCACGGTACAGGTGAAATTAATCGCTCTTACCAACTTTGCCCATGGTGAGTTTCTTGTCTCACACAGTCAATCGACAGCGTTTTTGATGACGCTGGCCTGGTATGGCGTCTTGTTGACCGTAATGAACAGTGATGTTGGTGGCCGATGGATGTTTTGTTTGCAGAAGCTTGGTGATGAGTTGAACGGAGACCCATATCCCTCTTAACTGTTGATTATAAACTATAATAATGCTGATTATAACTTTCCAATATTTTATATGTAACAGAAGCAAATGAGATTGAAGCCATTTATTTATCTGTGTTGCTGTTGATTGTTAGAAAGCGTTTGATAGAATATATCACCAACACCCCTTATATTCTTCAATTTTGGCGATTTAAGTATACGTTGGGTTGCATTATGTTATAGTAAAATAATGGATGGTAAACAAGTTGTTTTCAACTGTCTGAGGTTCACGTCACGGTTGTCCGCTTTCCCTCGTACAAATAAATGCGACTAAACGTATTTTTTGGCGATAAAGCTGCGACGGAATACGGTGAGGGGGCTTCTCAGAGAGAAGTCGTCAGCCCGCCATACCCTATCCAGCAAATGGCAATCCAGCACTGCTTGTTTCGCTGGTGAAGGCCACATGCAATCAACCAATTATACGCCTTTTGGCGCTGAGTCAGAGTTGACACGACTGGGGAGAGCTAATCCACGCGCTTAGAGCAACGCGTGTTACGCTGCATGCATGACGGTGAAAACAATGTTTGGATTATTTAGTAAATGTACAGCGCGAATAACACGTGAGCTATTCGAAAGCATTGGTACACGAGCACACCGAAGGACGGTTTGCACAGAGCTGAATTATAATTTCCCGCCAAAAGTCAGAGCTGTTCAACCTTCCGAGACAAACTTGATGAATACAACCAGTAACACCCGGATGTTGCTAAGCTGTTAAAACCTGCCCTCGGCGACAGAATTAAAACATTGCAAGTTCTTCAACCAAGGCGGACGGACAAAATGAAGTGAGACAGCAGCCTACGACGAGTGAGGTCAGTACAAATATTTATTGCTTGTATGCATGGTTCGCAATGTTCTACAAATGCGTGTAGGTCTATATGATAATAACGTCAAATTTGCAACGTATAATTATGAAATATTGATACTGACAATTGGTATTAACTAGAAATCTGAGTTGGTTTCTATTGTAAATGATGTCTAAATGTATTGTGTAGCCAAATATATCTCTTCGAAGCCGACTGTACACCGGGGATGTTACAGGCACAATAAGTGGGGGTCTATCTTTTCCCTTTTGCATATATGTAGGCTTAAATTGTCGCCGCGTCGGTGGAAGTTTGACCGGTGTCCTGACAGCGTGTCCCCCTGCAGTTCGGGCATACGCGCGGAGGAAGGCACTATTTATGGTGGGACAAATTGTCATGGGTTGAATATAGCTATGACCAAGTGTCATCTTAGCTTAGCGTGGAATTACTGATCCACGTGGTTTAAGGGACATTGGGAGGTGGGCGGGGGGGGGGGGGTATGTTGTCATGGGCTGAATATAGCCATGACCACCCGCCATTTATGTGTGTTTAGTTTCCCTTGTTCCAGATCCTGTCCTGACCGGGAACGAGGACGACTGCAGCCGCCGATGCCTGCGTGGACATGGCGACACATCCTGTTGCTGTTAGCTGTTGCTGTTGCTGTTAGCTGTGGCTGTTAGCTGTTGCTGTTAGCTGTTGCTGTTCTGTTAGCTGTTGCTGTTCTGTTAGCTGTTGGTGTTGGTGTTAGCTGTTGCTGTTGCTGTTGCTGTTGCTCTTAGCTGTTGCTGTTAGCTGTTGCTGTTGCTGTTACCAGTTGCTGTTACCTGTTGCTATTGCTGTTACCTGTTGCTATTGCTGTTACCAGTTGCTGTTACCTGTTGCTATTGCTGTTACTGTTACCTGTCGCTGTTGCTGTTACCAGTTGCTGTTACCTGTTGCTATTCCTGTTACTGTTACCTGTCGCTGTTGCTGTTACCAGTTGCTGTTACCTGTTGCTATTGCTGTTACTGTTACCTGTCGCTGTTGCTGTTACCAGTTGCTGTTACCTGTTGCTATTGCTGTTACCTGTTGTTGTTAGCTGTTGCTGTTGCTGTTACCTGTTGCTGTTGCTGTTACCTGTTGCTATTGCTGTTACCTGTTGTTGTTAGCTGTTGCTGTTGCTGTTACCTGTTGCTATTGCTGTTACCTGTTGCTGTTACCTGTTGCTGTTGCTGTTACCAGTTGCTGTTAGCTGTTGCTGTTGCTGTTGCTGTTACCAGTTGCTGTTACCTGTTGCTATTGCTGTTACCTGTTGCTATTGCTGTTACCTGTTGCTATTGCTGTTACCAGTTGCTGTTACCTGTTGCTATTGCTGTTACTGTTACCTGTCGCTGTTGCTGTTACCAGTTGCTGTTACCTGTTGCTATTGCTGTTACTGTTACCTGTCGCTGTTGCTGTTACCAGTTGCTGTTACCTGTTGCTATTGCTGTTACCTGTTGTTGTTAGCTGTTGCTGTTACCTGTTACCTGGTGCTGTTGCTGTTGCTGTTACCTGTTGCTGTTGCTGTTACCTGTTGCTGTTGCTGTTACCAGTTGCTGTTACCTGTTGCTATTGCTGTTACCTGTTGCTGTTACCTGTTGCTGTTGCTGTTACCTGTTGCTGTTACAGTTACCTGTTACTGTTACCTGTTGCTGTTGCTGTTACCAGTTGCTGTTACTGTTACCTGTTGCTGTTGCTGTTACCAGTTGCTGTTACCTGTTTCTGTTGCTGTTACCTGTTGCTGTTACCTGTTGCTGTTACCTGTTTCTGTTGCTGTTGCTGTTACCGTTACCTGTTGTTGTTACCTGTTGCTGTTACCTGTTACTGTTGCTGTTACCTGTTGCTGTTACTTGTTACTGTTGCTGTTACCTATTACTGTTGCTGTTACCTGTTGCTGTTGCTGTTACCTGTTGCTGTTACCTGTTGCTGTTACCTGTTAATGTTACCTGTTAATGTTACCTGTTAATGTTACCTGTTAATGTTACCTGTTAATGTTACCTGTTAATGTTACCTGTTAATGTTACCTGTTGCTGTTACCTGTTGCTGTTACCTGTTGCTGTTACCTGTTGCTGTTACCTGTTGCTGTTACCTGTTGCTGTTACCTGTTAATGTTACCTGTTAATGTTACCTGTTAATGTTACCTGTTAATGTTACCTGTTAATGTTACCTGTTGCTGTTACCTGTTGCTGTTACCTGTTGCTGTTACCTGTTAATGTTACCTGTTACCTGTTAATGTTACCTGTTAATGTTTACTGTTAATGTTTACTGTTACCTGTTAATATTTACTGTTACCCGTTAATGTTTACTGTTACCCGTTAATGTTTACTGTTACCTGGTAATATTTACTGTTACCTGGTAATATTTACTGTTACCCGTTAATGTTTACTGTTACCTGGTAATATTTACTGTTACCTGGTAATATTTACTGTTACCTGGTAATATTTACTGTTACCTGGTAATATTTACTGTTATCGTTCGCTGTTATCGTTCGCTGTTAACGTTCGCTGTTATTGTTCGCTGTTATCGTTCGCTGTTATCGTTCGCTGTTATCATTCGCTGTTATCGTTCGCTGTTATCGTTCGCTGTTATCGTTCGCTGTTATCGTTCGCTGTTAACGTTCGCTGTTATTGTTCGCTGGTATCGTTTGCTGGTATCGTTCGCTGTTATCGTTTGCTGTTATCGTTTGCTGTTATCGTTCGCTGGTATCGTTCGGTGGTATCGTTCGCTGTTATCGTTCGCTGTTATCGTTTGCTGTTATCGTTTGCTGTTATCGTTTGCTGTTATCGTTTGCTGTTATCGTTTGCTGTTATCGTTTGCTGTTATCGTTTGCTGTTATCGTTTGCTGTTATCGTTTGCTGTTATCGTTTGCTGTTATCGTTTGCTGTTATCGTTTGCTGTTATCGTTCGCTGTTACCGTTCTTTGCCTTTTTACGCTCAGATCCCGACGACCCAAGGAGAAAAGACGACCCGGATAGGACAAGACTTCACGCCAGTTGCCCAGGTAATGTATTTGGTGCACCCACCATTTATGTGTGTTTAGTTTCCCTTGTTCCAGATCCTGTCCTGACCTGGACATGGCGACACATCCCGAACTGGGTGAGTGTTGATCACTTTCCAAGCCTAATCTAGTGATATTCGATCCCAAGCAATGCTCCAGATGTCGCTGAGTATGGAGCATACTCAGTTGTAATATGTAATTAGTCTATGTCAATGAGGCTAAATATCCATTGCTTTTTGCCTATATTGCGCAGCAATCCATTCCCCTAAACTAATCTTTGCCTTTTTTACGCTCAGATCCCGAAGACCCAAGGAGAAAAGACGACCCGGATAGGACAAGACGTCACGCCAGTTGCCCAGGTAATGTATTTGGTGCACCCACCATTTATGTGTGTTTAGTTTCCCTTCTTCCAGATCCTGTCCTGACCGGCAACGAGGACGACTGCAGCCGCCGACCACACAGTCATAAAACTTAAGGTTATTTGTTTTCTATCGCATCTATGGCTATGCCTGATCAGATTTCGTTATATACTTAATACGGTGTTGCATTTACCCGCATTTAAATATTGAATATTGCTTGAAAATGGTTTTTGAATGAAACTTTTCCACGTTCTTTTAATATACAGCGGATGAAAGGTGGAAGGTGGAATCGGATTATTCCGGGCTGTATCTAGTCTTCCTTACGTCCACCACTAACGATACAACTGCCTCCTGTCAACGGGTTCTATGAATCAACCGCTACAGCAGGATGAGGCATCCTTTCCTCTGTCGTGGCGGCAATTATAATAGCCAGACCTATTACAACGCTGTAACGTACTTCTGCAGGAACAATCGCGATCTGAGCGCAGATGAAAAGCTGTTAATCGAACTGTTGAAACTGTGCGCCAACATTTCAGTGGAAATGATAGTTGGCTAGTCGAATAAAACATTGACTGCAAGAACCGACAGGTCTCGTAGACACGTCATGCAAAATCGGCAACAACTGACAACCGCATTGTAGTATGTTCACATTATCTGATACACGGCGGAAGCCTTGATTGTAATAAATGAAGTGAAGTTACAAACTTACACGAAACCGTTTCTGAGAAGAATTAAAATTAAAAAATGTCAACCGTGCATCATTGGGTAATGTGGAAAAAACGCCTTCCCCCACGCACAACCGAGGGCAATCACCCCCTACCCTTCACAGATCCGGGACTGATCCAACCCTATCAAACGCCCATGATTCCCCCGTCCCCCCTCACCCACCCTCAGGACACCTACCTGCACCCCTTTACACAGTCAGAACGGAACCCCCTCTTACATACAACCAGCACGCCCTCCCCTGACGCACCCTAGGACAACCACCCCGTCCCCCTTCACACACACCCTTGACGGACCCCCCCCCCCCCCTCAGGTGTACCCAGGACGCAATCCCCAATATCCCCCTCATAAGCGCCCGGAACCGACACCCCCACCCCCCTCCGCTCTCGCCCCCTCCCCCCGCTTCCGCCCCCGCCCTCTCATACAACCAGTGCGTCCTTCCCTCAAGCAGCCTTAGGTTAACTACCCGCTCCCCTTCACACCCAGCCCAAACTGACCCTCTTCTGTGGCAGACAATGTCAAGAAATATCTTACCGCCCGGGACAGAGCCCCCCCCCCCCCCCTCACGGTACACCAAGGATGCAATCACCCATCTCCCCCATCCTACATACACTGGACGCACTTCCGCCCCCCCCCCCACCCGCCGCCTCCCTTACAAAAAGCACACCCTCCTTACGCACCCCTAGGACAACCACCCCCTCTCGTTTGCACACACAACGGACGGACCCCCTCGCACGAGACGCCCCCTTTTTATGCACACCCAGGACCCCCCCCCCCTCCCCTCACATACACACGGGGCGAACATTCCCCCTCCCTTCACACACACACCCGAGGAAACCCCACCCCACCCCCCTTACATACACACGGGGCGAACATTCCCCCTCCCTTCACACACACACCCAGGACCCCCCCCCCCCCTCACATACACACGGGGCGAACATTCCCCCTCCCTTCACACACACACCCGAGGAAACCCCACCCCACCCCCCTTACATACACACGGGGCGAACATTCCCCCTCCCTTCACACACACACCCAGGACCCCCCCCCTCCCCTCACATACACACGGGGCGAACATTCCCCCTCCCTTCACACACACACCCGAGGAAACCCCACCCCACCCCACTTACATACACACGGGGCGAACATTCCCCCTCCCTTCACACACACACCCGAGGAAACCCCACCCCACCCCCCTTACATACACACGGGGCGAACATTCCCCCTCCCTTCACACACACCCGAGGAAACCCCACCCACCCCCTCACATACACACGGGGCGAACATTCCCCCTCCCTTCACACACACACCCGAGGAAACCCCACCCACCCCCTCACATACACACGGGGCGAACATTCCCCCTCCCTTCACACACACACCCGAGGAAACCCCATCCCCCCCCCTCCCCTCACATACACACGGGGCGAACACCCCCCTCCCTTCACACACACACCCGAGGAAACCCCACCCCACCCCCCTTACACATATTCCGGACGGACCGTGACGAAGTGCACCTGGAAACCATGTGTTTGCTCCGTGAAATTTAGGCAATACATTTGATCATAGAAGTCAAAACCGGAGACTATCCCGGCCAATGTGGCCTGAAATTGATACAACGCTACCAGTGGATTAACTTCCGAGACATGCAGTCGATGTCAGCCCAGAGGAACGCCATAAATGTGGCAAATCTTATTGATACTGGAGCCACCAAGACGGTGCCGTCGTCCAGAATGTATCACCCAATCAAGAAAAAATTCAGGCCTGTATTGAAAGACACCAGACTTCTTAATGGAGCTGACGGAAACAGAATTCAAGAGCTTGGCAAAGGACAGTTCAATATACAACTGGGACCCTTAGCCATACACCAGGAGATTATTGTAGCTGATATTACAGATGAATGCTTAGTGGGTGCAGATATCCTACTCAATACTGAGTGCGGTCCAGCAGATATACTTATGAGCAAGAACACCATTCGAATGGGAGATCATATCCCATGCAGACCACTAGGCCCACTAATACGACGAGTGTGTAAGTCAGAGAAATGCTTCATCCCCGGACTGACCGAAGCTGTGATCGAAATCAAGATTGAATCCAAGAAACCCAACCCGTACATAGAGAAAAACCTGGTTGTTGAAGCGAGTAAGCAGTTTTTAGCCAGATACCCCCTCGCAGTGGCTCGAACCCTTATAACAGTTGACAACAACGCCAAGAGATACATGCTCGTCATGAACCCCTTCAAGACGACCCTTATGAAAATTTACTGCAGTCTAATTATAATAAAACTATAGTATTTTCTACTATAGTAATTTTGTAGTATTTTCGCCACTGTAGTATTTTGTACTATAGTAGGTAATACTATAGTTTGCTATAGTTTTACTACAGTAATGCTATAGTTTTACTACGGTAATTCTACAGTAGTTATACTATAGTAATATTAGTCGTAAGACTGTAGTTATACTATAATACTCTTACAGTTGTACAGTCACAAGAACAAGTGTCAGGACTGTAACGTCTGAACTTTCAGGCTAGGTCGACAGCTGCGTACAACATTGGTCACTCGTATGTGACGGGTGGGGGTACTTAATACATTGCTATGGGCAGGGGGTTCCGCGGGAACGCCCCTCCCCCTTGTTTACCGTCAAAATCCGCTCGGTCGGGGCGTTATACCACCAAAATCCGCTCTGTCGGGGCGTTTTACACCCAAAACCCGCTCCAAGGGGTATGTTTTGCGCTCTATAAACATTTCTTCACGAAAATATAACAGAAACAACCTAGCGTCGACACACTTTATTGATGTCAGATGATAGAACAAGGTATATAGAATACGTAAACACTATGATTGTTCGAGCACACATTATAATAAAAGCTACAGTCGATTCCCTACTAACGTCGAAGGATTTTAACATTGTTACCGTTGTGCCCCTAGAGAAGCGGGCTTACCTGGGGGCACTTGCGCCAATCCCCTCAGCAGCTCGAGTGATGTGAACTGAAGGGAACAAGAAGGACTTGCTTAACACCTGTTAAAAAGAAGTTGAATTGCTTAACGCCTTAAATTTTGAACAGATATAACACAATATATATATAACACAACATAAAGTTGACTTGAGATACATAAGTTTAAATTATACTAAATATACTAAATAGGCCGAAACCTCCTAGGCCGAAACTTTCTAGGCCGAAACGTCCGCTGGCCTGAAACGTCCTCAGTACAACCGGGGCGGGACGAGGTGGGGTGGGCGGGGGGGGGGGGGGGCGATTTTAAGCAGATGTCCATATCGCATGTCGATTTTAAGAACAGGTCCATGTCGCATGTCAATTTTAAGAAAAGGTCCGTATCGCATGTCGATTTTAAGAAGTCTGGATGTCGCATGTCGATTTTAAGAAGTCTGGATGTCGCATGTCGATTTTAAGAAGTCTGGATGTCGCATATGTCGATTGTACGGCACCCCAATGTCGAGTTGTCGATTTTAAAAATCGCCGTGTCGCCTTGTCGCCGTGCCGAAAGAGGCCATCTGGGGCCCTACTTAATCAGGGCTAAAGAATAAAGTGATTGACTGATTGACAATGAGGGACCTATTGATTCGCGAATTAAGGAGAAGGTAAACAATCTAAACTTTCCATGGAGTTGAAAAAAAATTACAATCTTCTAAGAGCAGACAAGAAATCTGTGTATTTTACAATGGCGTGTATTTGACCAATTTCTAAAAGAACATGTTGCACGATTATTTTGACAACGTTCCTAATGAAGCCAAGAGAATATATAGCAGCAAGCCATTTCCAGTTCCCGAGGATTATTTTCCTCATTCCCAGTTCACGGTGAAATGAAAAGCCCCTTCCTGACGAACGAACCCACCCCCCACCTGTATGCCTACATCATCGAAACTTCACGTATGATAGTTTTGTCCGATATAAATTTACTGAACTTGTAGTGTATGAATTTGCTAGCTGAGACTTTAGGGAAAATAGTGTACTACGCAATTCTTCCGTGAATTGGGCTTTGTTTAAATTTAAGTTTTTTTAATTTTATAGTACGAGAGACTTCCACCATTTTGTACAGGGAGCTAATGTTTAGTGCCCCTGAGGAGGGCGGGTGGGGGGCGGGGGTGTAGGTATGTCGCATGTCAATTTCAAGAAGAGGTTCATGTCGCGTGTCGCTAGAAAAGGAAGGAAGGTCGTCATATTTCGTTCACTTTGTGAATGTCTCTTGGCGAAGATTGTAACATATAACTACGAACTAAGCAGTACATATTTCAGTAGGAGTCGCCTTCTGTTTAGTACCGCCCTCTAGCCAATATGTCGTAAATGTTAATGTCAGTGACGGTTTTAAGAGGCCAATGCGAATCCGGCTAAATTCGATCATAGGCGGGTAAAGTCGATCACTTGGTAATCTTTAAATACAAATTCCACATTTCTGGTGTAGGTCTATCAAGAAAAGTCTGTTTGATTAGGAAACTAACGGGAGAGTCCACACCGCCGAAAATGCGAGGGACGGGGTTGGTCTGAGCCCCCTGTATCCACCAGTAGGCCTAACCATGGTCCCTCAACCCCGTCCTGCGCTGTCAGTATAGCTGTGCTACCACATGCACATATGTAGAGCAGTAAACGGAGCAAGGGTCGAAATCGAAATCGAAATAGCAGGACCGACTGATCGAATTTTCCACCCAGCGCAAAATTCTTGGAGGCTGAATTCGATCATCTTATTTCCTTAATATC
Source organism: Arenicola marina (assembly GCA_964019135.1). Classification (NCBI taxonomy): domain Eukaryota; kingdom Metazoa; phylum Annelida; class Polychaeta; family Arenicolidae; genus Arenicola; species Arenicola marina. The sequence goes on from OZ025250.1 coordinate 41,716,387, forward strand.
GCATAAATATAGATGTTCCTTTACTATTCAACACATTAAACAAGTTCTGTGTCCTTTAAACTTCATATAGTTGTATATAGTTGTATCACTTCGAAAAATAAATGCTGCTGTAGGCCGATCATAACCCGGATTTACCGAAGCGGGCTCGATGGAGGGGGTTGATATGCTTAAATAAAAATCATTCATTTATTTATTCCTTTAATTCATAAACATATATTATAATTTCAATTTATAAATAACATCAAAAAATGCTCAGATCTGTGTTGTTAGAAGACATCAAACAACCCCCAGATCTGTGTTGTTAGGGGACATCTAACACCCCTCCGATCTGTGTTATTAGAGGACATATAACAACCCTCAGATCTGTGCTGTTATACGGGACCAGTAATAATCCGGTGGTATGAAACATCGAACGTCCATGCGAGCTCTCACACGCTCTGTACTGTTCAACGAAGGTACACACGGCTACTTACACAATATCATATATACAACTGTTCACCCCTAGCAAAGATGCTAATGAATGAATGATACGTCAATTAGCATTTTCGTTTTTGTTTTATTTTAATCCAAGCTGCCGCCAGGCCCTTTCATTTAACCATCAACCCCCTCTATCGAGGCCCCTTTGGTGAATCCTGGCCCCCTCAGTAATTTCGGCCCCCTCCAGCCCCCTTCGGTAATTAGACGGACCGGTCTGTTTAGTAGAATTGTCTGGTTGTCACTGCAGTCTCAACTGAGTGGTCAACCTTGTGTAGAAATTTCATCAGTTATTTTTAGGTAAATCTAGGCCTATCAAGTGAACAAACATCAAAGTAGGGTGTGCTCAATCCTGAGTCTGTTGTCTAAGATACTGACGCAGGCGATTGCGCAATTTCGGACCCATCCCTATTATCGCCCTTGGGCTTGGCGTGACCAGGTGACAACAACCAGTCAACCTAGGTAAGAAGTTAGACTCGTAATCTCGGAACCACAGAGATTGACGCTTTTATGAAATGCAAAATGTTTCGAGCACAGGCGCTCAGATCTGCTGACAACCGCCGAAGTCAATGAATAATGTGCAAGTGCCCCCCTGGCAAGGGGGTACGTGGGCTGTGGCCGCCAATGGATGTGGCCGCTGGTGGGGGAGGGGGCGGCGGGTGGGGGTGTTTGCTATGGGGGCTTGGTTGGTCAGTTGGTTGTGGGGTGGAGTGGCTAACTTGAAAGGAGGCATTAAGATTAAGTTATGGTTGAGCTTGTTCGAGCGGGCATGATGGGTTGTTAATTAACTCTGATTTAGTGGCTTAATATTCTGGAATTATTTTTCAAGCGTGATTCACCCAACTATACGATGATTTATAATGATAGATTATGACTTTTATAAGTTTCTTTTATTAAATTAAAATAAAACAGGCAAACTTTGATTAGTCCCAAGATATTGAGCGCATTAAAGCACAAAGCCTATAAATGAGGCCCCTGTCCCTGAGATGGTTGCCATCTTGCCTTCTTATCCAAAGTGCCTTGCACTCACATTCGAAAAGCTACAGTCTACAAATATCTAAAGATTTTAACATTGCTATCGTTGTGCCCCTAGAGAAGCGGGCTTGCCTGGGGGCACATGCGCCAAACCTGGAGGGTCAACATTAAAAGCCAGAATATTGCAGAAAAGTCTGAAAACCCAGAAAAGGGGTTCTGTAGCGAAGATGGTTGCAGGTATTTACATATATTCGATGTTATCTGAAAGACTTACTTGATTGAAAGCTTTAAACAAAAATCCAATGTATTTAGTATCCATTTGACCAAGATATGTCAGCTTCTGTCAAGGGCTATTATTCAAATGAACTATCGCCTGTTGCGGCATTGCTGAAATTGCACCCAGAACTCTTGTACCCGTGGCTGCCAGCCGGGGTGCGAGGTGTCAGGGTGGGGTGGGAGGAGAGAGGTATGATTTTATTTTAGCTGACTATACGTTTGCTGTGCTTACTTGCTATCCACTTCCAATTAAAGTTTGCTTCTGTGTGATTTTCATTCTTCCTTGGCTTTGCACTTTTCATCACAGTCGCATTTCATTTCATCACTACCTGTCATTGCCATATTGTCATGGCACCGCTATCTGCAATCGTGATCAGCGACTATTGTGAAGTGCATTGGTGATTGTTTCCCATCTTGTGTTGTTACAAGATCTTTTTCAGGGGGTCACACTCAAGGATCTTTGCCAACATTTGTTGGTGAACGATGCTCTGATGTTTATGTAGTCCATATCAGGATAAATGATTTAGCCCCTGGTTACAGCACCATTTTTCCTTTGTTGGATTAGTATGCTATCCTTGTGGCCATTCTATGTGAGCTGCACCCAACTTCTTGGGTGATCAGGTGCTCAGCAGAACTTTCCACAGCAGAAGTAGACCATATTCCACACGTCGTCCTCTTAATCATTTCATAAGAAATACACAGTGGCAAAGAAAGCTGGGGTCAATGACTCATGAACAAACATTAAGCAGAACTAAACTTCTTTGAACAACACTAGAAACTAGCAACATGAGAAATGAATGAATGTCTCTCCAAAACCTATTAGAATTGCTCCATTGTAAATTTAAGATGATAACCTTTTTATTTTTCATACTATTTGCTGAGTGTTTGAACAAACAAAATTCATTGATCATGTCACGCTTTGGGTAATGCCTTAGCATATTATGACCCATGTACATAATGATAAAACCAACCATAGTTTTCCTTCTAACGTCTAAGAAACTCATCATTGACACTTGTGTCGCTAGAGAAGCAGGCTAGCGTAGGGGCACTTGCACCGGTGTGCTTTCAGTTGGACGACTTCCACTTGGACGACACCCCATTTTGGTACTTCCAGTTGGACGACTTCCAGTTAGTCGACAATATATATAAATACGTTAGGTATCGCAAAATAAGCAATTCATATAGATGCATCATGATTAGTAAGACTATTTGAGAGGTTTGCCGATAAAATTGGGACAGTTTGAAGAATAGTACAACCATTTTTTCGGCGTGTCCTCTACGATTTAGCTTGACTGTGATGTGGCCGACCGCCATTGCATTGGCGTCGTGTTACATCATATATTATATATAAATGCATTAGGTATCATGAAATACTCAATTCATATAGATGCATTGTGATTAGTATGACTATTTAAGAAGTTTGCAGATAAAATTGGGACAGTTTGAAGAATAAAAAGTGTAATAAGAACTCAAATGTATTCCGTTATGTTAATCACAAGCCACATCAAACATTATTAACTTACAAGCTGGAGGTCTCAACGGTTTAATTCAAGAGGTGTGAAAGCGGGAAGGCTGCCAATATTACATCTTGAACATCAAAGACACGCCGAAAAAATGCTTGTCCTTTTCTTCAAACTGTCCTAATTTTATCTGCAAAACTATCAAATAGTCATACTAACCATGATGCATCTATATGAATTGCTTATTTCGCGATACCTAACGTATTTATATATAATGTCATCTAACTGGAAGTCGTCCAACTGGAAGTACCCAAATGGGGTGTCGTCCAAGTGGAAGTCGTCCAACTGGAAGTAATCCCTTGCACCAAGGGGTATCCATGAATTAGCCCTGTTTAATGTTGTTATTGGTTATTGCTGACTGATAGTGTAATGTTACATGTATAGAGCAAAAATATCTGGTGTAAATAAAAGTTACTCTATATTTATGATAAAAATTACTATTTAGATAAAAGTGTTTGTAAAAACAATATGAACCGCATGTAGCCTTGCATATGAAGCAATTTGCAAGTTTTTTTGCTTTCATTTATAATTTTTTTGACGATCACTTAATGTATTTACAAATATTTGTGCTATAGGCCTATGGCGTTGTAAATATGAAATAAAGATATATCTATACGCCTAAGAATGGTATTTCACAAGAGTTTTATGTAATACAGGACTGATAACCATTTAAATGTTACATTCCTTTTTAGGATAGCCGCAATGACTACTGAAAATACAGACACAGCATCTTCAGATGGGAAGGGTGTAAATCTTTTCCCTGCTCTCTCCGCCGACGCAGGAGATAATGAAGTGACAGAAATTGAAAGTCTATGTATGAATTGCTACAAGCAGGTAATAAAAATGTAACTTTTTGGGTAATTTGTTTCTAATCAATAATTTGCATTAAATGTATATCATCTATCAGCATGCAGGTGAAATGGAAAAAATGGATTTACTTGTTTTATGCAAGGATTTAATATATTAGAAAGGATTCTTTCACTTAATAAGATTTTACTGTAAATTTAAATTTCTTTAACATTGTCAAAGAGCATAATGCTAATTAATACCACCTTCTACAGATCTGCTTACATAAAGCCTGATGCTGCTTGTTTTGATTGGTTATACAGGGCATGACACGCATGCTGCTTACCCAGATTCCATTCTTCAAGGAAGTGATCATTACGTCATTCAGCTGTGACCATTGTAACCACTCTGATCGCTCCATGCAGCCTGGAGGGCGGATCCAGGAGCGGGGAACACGATACGCGGTCACCATCCAGACCCAGCGGGTAGGTACTCAGTGAGTGCTGCGGACGGTAACACCCAGACCCAGCGGGTAGGTACTCTGTGGGTGCTGCGGACGGCAACACCCAGACCCAACAGGTAGGTACTCTGTGGGTGCTGCGGACGGCAACACCCAGACCCAACGGGTAGGTACTCTGTGGGTGCTGCGGACGGCAACACCCAGACCCAACAGGTAGGTACTCTGTGGGTGCTGCGGACGGCAACACCCAGACCCAACGGGTAGGTACTCTGTGGGTGCTGCGGATGGCAACACCCTGACCCAGCGGGTAGGTACTCTGTGGGTGCTGCGGATGGTAACACCCAGACCCAACAGGTAGGTACTCTGTGGGTGCTGCGGACGGCAACACCCAGACCCAGCAGGTAGGTACTCTGTGAGTGCTGCGGATGGCAACACCCAGACCCAACAGGTAGGTACTCTGTGGGTGCTGCGGATGGCAACACCCAGACCCAACAGGTAGGTACTCTGTAGGTGCTGCGGACGGCAACACCCAGACCCAACAGGTAGGTACTCAGTGAGTGCTGCGGACGGCAACACCCAGACCCAGCGGGTAGGTACTCTGTGGGTGCTGCGGATGGCAACATCCAGACCCGACAGGTAGGTACTCTGTGGGTGCTGCGGACGGCAACACCCAGACCCAGCGGGTAGGTACTCTGTGGGTGCTGCGGATGGCAACACCCAGACCCAGCGGGTAGGTACTCTGTGGGTGCTGCGGACGGCAACACCCAGACCCAGCGGGTAGGTACTCTGTGAGTGCTGCGGACAGCAACACCCAGACCCAGCGGGTAGGTACTCTGTGAGTGCTGCGGACGGCAACATCCAGACCCAGCGGGTAGGTACTCTGTGAGTGCTGCGGATGGCAACACCCAGACCCAGCGGGTAGGTACTCTGTGAGTGCTGCGGACAGCAACATCCAGACCCAGCGGGTAGGTACCCTGTGAGTGCTGCGGACGGCAACACCCAGACCCAGCGGGTAGGTACTCTGTGGGTGCTGCGGACGGCAACACCCAGACCCAGCGGGTAGGTACTCTGTGGGTGCTGCGGACGGCAACACCCAGACCCAGCGGGTAGGTACTCTGTGGGTGCTGCGGACGGCAACACCCAGACCCAGCGGGTAGGTACTCTGTGAGTGCTGCGGACGGCAACACCCAGACCCAGCGGGTAGGTACTCAGTGAGTGCTGCGGACGGCAACATCCAGACCCAGCGGGTAGGTACTCTGTGGGTGCTGCGGACGGCAACACCCAGACCCAACGGGTAGGTACTCTGTGAGTGCTGCGGACGGCAACACCCAGACCCAGCGGGTAGGTACTCTGTGGGTGCTGCGGACGGCAACACCCAGACCCAACAGGTAGGTTCTCTGTGGGTGCTGCGGATGGCAACATCCAGACCCGACAGGTAGGTACTCTGTGGGTGCTGCGGATGGCAACACCCAGACCCAGCGGGTAGGTACTCTGTGGGTGCTGCGGACGGCAACACCCAGACCCAGCGGGTAGGTACTCTGTGGGTGCTGCGGACGGCAACATCCAGACCCAGCGGGTAGGTACCCTGTGGGTGCTGCGGACGGCAACACCCAGACCCAACAGGTAGGTACTAAGTGAGTGCTGCTGACGGCAACACCCAGACCCAGCGGGTAGGTACTCTGTGGGTGCTGCGGACGACAACACCCAGACCCAGCGGGTAGGTACTCTGTGGGTGCTGCGGACGGCAACACCCAGACCCAGCGGGTAGGTACTCAGTGAGTGCTGCGGACGGCAACACCCAGACCCAGCGGGTAGGTACTCTGTGGGTGCTGCGGACGGCAACACCCAGACCCAGCGGGTAGGTACTCTGTGGGTGCTGCGGACGGCAACACATAGACCCAACGGGTAGGTACTCAGTGAGTGCTGCGGACGGCAACACCCAGACCCAGCGGGTAGGTACTCTGTGGGTGCTGCGGACGGCAACATCCAGACCCAGCGGGTAGGTACTCTGTGGGTGCTGCGGACGGCAACACCCAGACCCAACGGGTAGGTACTCTGTGGGTGCTGCGGACGGCAACATCCAGACCCAACGGGTAGGTACTCTGTGGGTGCTGCGGACGGCAACACCCAGACCCAGCGGGTAGGTACTCTGTGGGTGCTGCGGACGGCAACACCCAGACCCAACAGATAGGTTCTCTGTGGGTGCTGCGGATGGCAACATCCAGACCCGACAGGTAGGTACTCTGTGGGTGCTGCGGATGGCAACACCCAGACCCAGCGGGTAGGTACTCTGTGAGTTCTGCGGACGGCAACACCCAGACCCAGCGGGTAGGTACTCTGTGGGTGCTGCGGACGGCAACACCCAGACCCAGCGGGTAGGTACTCTGTGGGTGCTGCGGACGGCAACACCCAGACCCAGCGGGTAGGTACTCTGTGGGTGCTGCGGACGGCAACATCCAGACCCAGCGGGTAGGTACTCTGTGGGTGCTGCGGACGGCAACACCCAGACCCAACGGGTAGGTACTCAGTGAGTGCTGCGGACGGCAACACCCAGACCCAGCGGGTAGGTACTCTGTCGGTGCTGCGGACGGCAACACCCAGACCCAACAGGTAGGTTCTCTGTGGGTGCTGCGGATGGCAACATCCAGACCCAGCGGGTAGGTACTCTGTGGGTGCTGCGGACGGCAACATCCAGACCCAGCGGGTAGGTACTCTGTGGGTGCTGCGGACGGCAACACCCAGACCCAGCGGGTAGGTACTCTGTGGGTGCTGCGGACGGCAACATCCAGACCCAGCGGGTAGGTACTCAGTGGGTGCTGCGGACGGCAACACCCAGACCCAGCGGGTAGGTACTCAGTGAGTGCTGCGGACGGCAACACCCAGACCCAGCGGGTAGGTACTCAGTGAGTGCTGCGGACGGCAACACCCAGACCCAGCGGGTAGGTACTCTGTGGGTGCTGCGGACGGCAACACCCAGACCCAGCGGGTAGGTACTCAGTGAGTGCTGCGGACGGCAACACCCAGACCCAGCGGGTAGGTACTCAGTGAGTGCTGCGGACGGCAACACCCAGACCCAGCGGGTAGGTACTCTGTGGGTGCTGCGGACGGCAACACCCAGACCCAACAGGTAGGTACTCTGTGGGTGCTGCGGACGGCAACACCCAGACCCAGCGGGTAGGTACTCTGTGGGTGCTGCGGACGGCAACACCCAGACCCAGCGGGTAGGTACTCTGTGGGTGCTGCGGACGGCAACACCCAGACCCAGCGGGTAGGTACTCTGTGGGTGCTGCGGACGGCAACATCCAGACCCAGCGGGTAGGTACTCTGTGAGTGCTGCGGATGGCAACACCCTGACCCAGCGGGTAGGTACTCTGTGAGTTCTGCGGACGGCAACATCCAGACCCAGCGGGTAGGTACTCTGTGGGTGCTGCGGACGGCAACACCCAGACCCAAAGGGTAGGTACTCAGTGAGTGCTGCGGATGGCAACACCCAGACCCAGCGGGTAGGTACTCTGTGGGTGCTGCGGACGGCAACACCCAGACCCAGCGGGTAGGTACTCTGTGAGTGCTGCGGACGGCAACACCCAGACCCAGCGGGTAGGTACTCTGTGGGTGCTGCGGACGGCAACACCCAGACCCAGCGGGTAGGTACTCTGTGGGTGCTGCGCATGGCAACACCCAGACCCAGCGGGTAGGTACTCTGTGGGTGCTGCGGACGGCAACACCCAGACCCAGCGGGTAGGTACTCTGTGGGTGCTGCGGACGGCAACACCCAGACCCAGCGGGTAGGTACTCTGTGAGTGCTGCGGATGGCAACACCCTGACCCAGCGGGTAGGTACTCTGTGAGTTCTGCGGACGGCAACACCCAGACCCAGCGGGTAGGTACTCTGTGGGTGCTGCGGACGGCAACACCCTGACCCAGCGGGTAGGTACTCTGTGAGTTCTGCGGACGGCAACACCCAGACCCAGCGGGTAGGTACTCTGTGAGTGCTGCGGATGGCAACACCCAGACCCAGCGGGTAGGTACTCTGTGAGTGCTGCGGACGGCAACACCCAGACCCAGCGGGTAGGTACTCAGTGAGTGCTGCGGACGGCAACACCCAGACCCAGCGGGTAGGTACTCAGTGAGTGCTGCGGATGGCAACACCCAGACCCAGCGGGTAGGTACTCTGTGGGTGCTGCGGACGGCAACACCCAGACCCAAAGGGTAGGTACTCAGTGAGTGCTGCGGACGGCAACACCCAGACCCAGCGGGTAGGTACTCTGTGGGTGCTGCGGACGGCAACACCCAGACCCAGCGGGTAGGTACTCTGTGGGTGCTGCGGGCGGCAACACCCAGACCCAGCGGGTAGGTACTCTGTGGGTGCTGCGGACGGCAACACCCAGACCCAGCGGGTAGGTACTCAGTGAGTGCTGCGGACGGCAACACCCAGACCCAGCGGGTATGTACTCTGTGAGTGCTGCGGATGGCAACACCCTGACCCAGCGGGTAGGTACTCTGTGAGTTCTGCGGACGGCAACATCCAGACCCAGCGGGTAGGTACTCTGTGAGTGCTGCGGACAGCAACACCCAGACCCAGCGGGTAGGTACTCAGTGGGTGCTGCGGACGGCAACACCCAGACCCAGCGGGTAGGTACTCTGTGGGTGCTGCGGACGGCAACACCCAGACCCAACAGGTAGGTACTCTGTGGGTGCTGCGGATGGCAACACCCAGACCCAGCGGGTAGGTACTCTGTGGGTGCTGCGGACGGCAACACCCAGACCCAGCGGGTAGGTACTCTGTGGGTGCTGCGGATGGCAACACCCAGACCCAGCGGGTAGGTACTCTGTGGGTGCTGCGGACGGCAACACCCAGACCCAGCGGGTAGGTACTCTGTGGGTGCTGCGGACGGCAACACCCAGACCCAGCGGGTAGGTACTCTGTGGGTGCTGCGGACGGCAACACCCAGACCCAGCGGGTAGGTACTCTGTGGGTGCTGCGGACGGCAACACCCAGACCCAGCGGGTAGGTACTCTGTGGGTGCTGCGGACGGCAACACCCAGACCCAGCGGGTAGGTACTCTGTGAGTGCTGCGGATGGCAACACCCAGACCCAGCGGGTAGGTACTCTGTGGGTGCTGCGGATGGCAACACCCAGACCCAGCGGGTAGGTACTCTGTGGGTGCTGCGGACGGCAACACCCAGACCCAGCGGGTAGGTACTCTGTGGGTGCTGCGGACGGCAACACCCAGACCCAGCGGGTAGGTACTCTGTGAGTGCTGCGGATGGCAACACCCAGACCCAGCGGGTAGGTACTCTGTGGGTGCTGCGGATGGCAACACCCAGACCCAGCGGGTAGGTACTCTGTGGGTGCTGCGGACGGCAACACCCAGACCCAGCGGGTAGGTACTCTGTGAGTGCTGCGGACGGCAACATCCAGACCCAGCGGGTAGGTACTCTGTGGGTGCTGCGGATGGCAACATCCAGACCCAGCGGGTAGGTACTCTGTGGGTGCTGCGGACGGCAACACCCAGACCCAGCGGGTAGGTACTCTGTGAGTGCTGCGGATGGCAACACCCAGACCCAGCGGGTAGGTACTCTGTGGGTGCTGCGGATGGCAACACCCAGACCCAGCGGGTAGGTACTCTGTGAGTGCTGCGGACGGCAACATCCAGACCCAGCGGGTAGGTACTCTGTGGGTGCTGCGGACGGCAACACCCAGACCCAGCAGGTAGGTACTCAGTGAGTGCTGCGGATGGCAACACCCAGACCCAACAGGTAGGTACTCTGTGGGTGCTGCGGACGGCAACACCCAGACCCAACAGGTAGGTACTCTGTGGGTGCTGCGGATGACAACTCTTAGGGTAAATAGGTTAATTCAATGGAAGTTAATGGCACTCTTGGAAAGACAATAGATCAGGTTAGTAAACTTTAGCTCTGTCGTGTTCTCATGATATCCATAACGAATGTGCAGGTGTTCATATGTACACCGCTGAGATCCTATGTACACCGCTGTGATCCTATGTACACCGCTGTGATCCTATGTACACCACTGTGATCCTATGTACACCACTGTGATCCAATGTATACCACTGTGATCCTATGTACACCACTGATCCTATGTACACCACTGTGATCCTATGACACCACTGTGATCCTATGTACACCACTGTGATCCTATTACACCACTGTGATCCTATGACACCACTGTGATCCTATGACACCACTGTGATCCTATGTACACCACTGTGATCCTATGTACACCACTGTGATCCTATGTACACCACTGTGATCCTATGACACCACTGTGATCCTATGTACACCACTGTGATCCTATGTACACCACTGTGATCCTATTACACCACTGTGATCCTATGACACCACTGTGATCCTATGTACACCACTGTGATCCTATGTACACCGCTGTGATCCTATGTACACCACTGTGATCCTATGAGTGAACGTTGTATTGGTTTTTAGGACTTGAACCGCCAAGTTGTGAAGTCTGACTCTGCCATGTTCAGCATTCCTAGTCTGGATTTCGAGCAGCCAGCGAGCAAGAAAGGAAGTAAGACTTTATCTATGACCCTTACACCAACTACCAACCAGTGTGTTATTTTCCAAAATCTCAATTTTTCATCAGTATTTCCTGTATTAATATTAGTTGTTTATATGTTTTGTACAAAAGCACACATATATAGATGTATATTTGTACCAACCAGTTTGACTTTATCCTTAATCCCTGACCTGGTGTATGACAACAGCTATCACAGTCAGTATTGCAGCGACTCTCTCAGTGTCGTGTGACCGCCTGACCCGTTTTCCTTCCTTGCCAGCGGTGAACACAGTAGAAGGTCTGATTGACGCTGTGGTGCAGGGCTTGGAGCAGGAGCAGCCTCTGAGACAGGTGAGGACAGGGACAGGGTGGCGACATAACCCCTCTCACAGGCAGGCACAGGTAGCGTACGGCCTGATTGGCACATCAGACAAGCCAGGGTAGACATGGTAGGGCCTACATTACGGCTGGACAGCAACAACATTATACATTGCAATAAAATATGTGCCTTCTGGTGCTGATATCGTTACTAAGTGATGTCACTAAGTGATGTCACTAAGTGACTGAGTGTAAACGTCAGTAAGTGATGTCATCTTGGTGTTTTATTGCAGACGTTGGATCGAGACTTGGCTGCCAAGATTGACGCCTTCATTGAGAGACTGAAGGGGCTGAAGCAGCTGCAGGAGCCGTTTCAGATCGTGAGTGCCACCCCCGGGGCGCCCCCTAGTGGCGTGGTCAACAGGAACAGACGGAAATGTGTCATATTGGTGGGTGGGTGGGTGGCCGGCGTGTGGTCGATGGTGGGTGGGTGGGTGGGTGGGTGGGTGGCCGGCGTGTAGTCGATGGTGGGTGGCCGGCGTGTGGTCGATGGTGGGTGGGTGGGTGGCCGGCGTGTAGTCGATGGTGGGTGGGTGGGTGGGTGGGTGGCCGGCGTGTGGTCGATGGTGGGTGGGTGGGTGGCCGGCGTGTAGTCGATGGTGGGTGGGTGGGTGGGTGGCCGGCGTGTGGTCGATGGTGGGTGGGTGGGTGGCCGGCGTGTGGTCGATGGTGGGTGGGTGGGTGGCCGGCGTGTGGTCGATGGTGGGTGGGTGGGTGGCCGGCGTGTGGTCGATGGTGGGTGGGTGGCCGGCGTGTGGTCGATGGTGGGTGGGTGGGTGGGTGGGTGGCCGGCGTGTGGTCGATGGTGGGTGGGTGGGTGGCCGGCGTGTGGTCGATGGTGGGTGGGTGGGTGGGTGGGTGGCCGGCGTGTGGTCGATGCGCGTTGGTTGATGCCGTCCCCTGTACACCTTCCACTGGTACGTTATGATTGAACCGTTCGATATACTTGTATAAGTCGTTCAGCGATGCAATGTCTTTCTCTCGTAATACTTCCAGGTACTAGATGACCCCAGCGGCAACAGCTTCGTCGAAAATCCATATCCTTTTGGAACATGCGGTTCGACTCGGCCAAAAGCAGGCATTTATTTTTTGTGATTTGGCAGATTATACCGATATTTTTTGCAGGTGAAAATAGTAACCTGTATTGAACTTGTAATTCAAGTCTCCTATTTGAGGATACATATTTAGATGTTTAGAATTTTAGAATTTTCCAGGTTAATTTCTTTGTTTGTACAGGGAGTTGTCATGGGGTTGTGATAGAGTTGGGATGGAATTGTGATGGGGTTATCATGCAGTTGTCATGCGGTCTTCATGGGGTTGTGATGCTACACGTTGGGGTTCCTAGTTGACTGGAGTCGGTAATGGTGCCTTAACATGGTGTACGCATGCGCCGGCCCGGGACGAGGCCATGACCGCGACGAGTTACGTGAGGACGCGGGAACAGGACGAGTCGCTGGGACTCTCAGTGAGTGCTCTGTGCCATAACCTGGTGTGTCGATGAATATGTATATATGTAAGGATAGTTAGGGCATGCTGTAAACCCCTGTCTAGCCTGAAAGACCTCTTTGCCTTTTACGTTGTTCATGTTAACAACCATTGCCACATGTGGCACATGTGGCGCCAATGAAACATGTGGCACCAATGACACATGGCACCAATGACAGACGTTGCACATGTGGCACCAATGACACCTGTGGCAGCAATGACACCTGTGGCACCAATGTTGTGAGATGTGTGCGCTGGCCGGGTTCTCACGGTCCTGGAGAGCCCCGGTTATTCGCGATCATTGACTGGAGTTTAAGTGCAGATTTAGAGTCACAATCTTGGCAATGGCACTGTTGCAATTAGCAAATTGGGAAATGGTATAACACTTACCTTTCTTACTTATACAAAATATGTTAGTTCCCCAAAGGGACAATTGCGTAATACGCTTCTATGTGCCGCTTATAATATAGCAAAATAAAATGAGCGGATCGGATGGCTATGAGAGCAAAAGGAGGTCGTCTTGCAGAAATGTTTTTCTTACCTGTACCTGTAAATGGCCTCATGAAATTGTGCCCCCAGATTTGTGTGGGAACCCTGGGTTTATAACCACATCTGTGTATTTGTTGCCACTCGAGGGTACAACACCGGCTGACCAGGAGGCTGAAACACCGCCCCCTACTGGGGCGGACGGACCGGAGGAGGACGAGGAGGAGGAGAAATTCAAAGATATGAAGTTTCATCATGAGGTAACATGATCATGAGGTAACATCATCACGAGGTAACATCATCACGAGGTAACATCATCATGAGGTAACATCATCACAAGGTAACATCATCGCGAGGTAACATCATCACGAGGTAACATCATCACGAGGTAACATCATCACGAGGTAACATCATCACGAGGTAACATCATCACGAGGTAACATCATCGCGAGGTAACATCATCACGAGGTAACATCATCACGAGGTAACATCATCACGAGGTAACATCATCACGAGGTAACATCATCACGAGGTAACATCATCACGAGGTAACATCATCACGAGGTAACATGATCATGAGGTAACATCATCACGAGGTAACATCATCACGAGGTAACATCATCATGAGGTAACATCATCACAAGGTAACATCATCGCGAGGTAACATCATCACGAGGTAACATCATCACGAGGTAACATCATCACGAGGTAACATCATCACGAGGTAACATCATCACGAGGTAACATCATCGCGAGGTAACATCATCACGAGGTAACATCATCACGAGGTAACATCATCACGAGGTAACATCATCACGAGGTAACATCATCACGAGGTAACATCATCACGAGGTAACATCATCACGAGGTAACATGATCATGAGGTAACATCATCACGAGGTAACATCATCACGAGGTAACATCATCACGAGGTAACATCATCACGAGGTAACATCATCACGAGATAACATTATCACGAGGTAACATCATCACGAGGTAACATCATCACGAGGTAACATCATCACGAGGTAACATCATCACGAGGTAACATCATCACGAGGTAACATCATCACCAGATAACATCATCACGAGGTAACATCATCACAAGGTAACATCATCACGAGGTAACATCATCACGAGGTAACATCATCACGAGGTAACATCATCACGAGGTAACATCATCACGAGGTAACATCATCACGAGGTAACATCATCACGAGGTAACATCATCACAAGGTAACATCATCACGAGGTAACATCATCACAAGGTAACATCACGAGGTAACATCATCACGAGGTAACATCATCACGAGGTAACATCATCACAAGGTAACATCATCACGAGGTAACGTCATCACGAGGTAACATCATCACCAGGTAACATCATCACGAGGTAACATCATCGCGAGGTAACATCATCACAAGGTAACATCATCACGAGGTATCATCATCTCGAGGTATCATCATCTCGAGGTAACATCATCACAAGGTAACATCATCACGAGGTAACATCATCACGAGGTAACATCATCACAAGGTAACATCATCACGAGGTAACATCATCACGAGGTAACATCATCCCGAGGTAACATCATCACGAGATAACATCATCACGAGGTAACATCATCACGAGGTAACATCATCACGAGGTAACATCATCACAAGGTAACATCATCACGAGGTAACATCATCACGAGGTAACATCATCACGAGGTAACATCATCACGAGGTAACATCATCACGAGATAACATCATCACGAGGTAACATCATCACGAGGTAACATCATCACGAGGTAACATCATCACGAGGTAACATCATCACGAGGTAACATCATCACGAGGTAACATCATCCCGAGGTAACATCATCGCGAGGTAACATCATCACGAGGTAACATCATCGCGAGGTAACATCATCACGAGGTAACATCATCACGAGATAACATCATCTCGAAGTAACATCATCACGAGGTAACATCATCACGAGGTAACATCATCTCGAGGTAACATCATCACGAGGTAACATCATCACGAGGTAACATCATCACAAGGTAACATCATCACGAGGTAACATCACGAGGTAACATCATCACGAGGTAACATCACGAGGTAACATCATCACAAGGTAACATCATCACAAGGTAACATCATCACAAGGTAACATCATCACGAGGTAACATCATCACGAGGTAACATCATCACGAGGTAACATCATCACGAGGTAACATCATCACGAGGTAACATCATCACGAGGTAACATCATCACAAGGTAACATCATCACGAGGTAACATCATCACGAGGTAACATCATCACAAGGTAACATCATCACGAGGTAACATCATCACGAGGTAACATCATCACGAGGTAACATCATCACGAGGTAACATCATCACGAGGTAACATCATCACGAGGTAACATCATCACAAGGTAACATCATCACGAGGTAACATCATCACAAGGTATCACAAAGTGATGTGATATCATATAGGTTAATATGATCACGGTCAGATGGTTCCCAACCGGAAAGTCGTTTGTTCTATTGAAGTTCTATTGAATTATTTTCCATTTAGGTGTTGGAGTTCCCAACCAACTGCGGGAATTGCAATGTTCCCTGCATTACCAAGATGAAGCTTGTCGGTATCCTTCTCGCCAGCGGCCTCCGTCCAACCAC
This sequence comes from Arenicola marina, assembly GCA_964019135.1. NCBI lineage: Eukaryota > Metazoa > Annelida > Polychaeta > Arenicolidae > Arenicola > Arenicola marina. The sequence continues at coordinate 41,732,435 of OZ025250.1, forward strand.
CCCAACCACTCTCAGACCAGCGCCCTCCATCCAACCACCCCAACCACTCTCAGACCAGCGCCCTCCGTCCAACCACCCCAACCACTCTCAGACCAGCGCCCTCCGTCCAACCACCCCCACCACTCTCAGACCAGCGCCCTCCGTCCAACCACCCCCACCACTCTCAGACCAGCGCCCTCCATCCAACCACCCCAACCACTCTCAGACCAGCGCCCTCCGTCCAACCACCCCAACCACTCTCAGACCAGCGCCCTCCGTCCAACCACCCCAACCACTCTCAGACCAGCGCCCTCCGTCCAACCACCCCCACCACTCTCAGACCAGCGCCCTCCGTCCAACCACCCCCACCACTCTCAGACCAGCGCCCTCCGTCCAACCACCCCAACGACTCTCAGACTAGCGCCCTCCATCCAACCACCCCAACCACTCTCAGACCAGCGCCCTCCGTCCAACCACCCCAACCACTCTCAGACCAGCGCCCTCCGTCCAACCACCCCAACCACTTTCAAACGACTGTCCTGTTAGCCGTCCACCCCAACCACTCTCAGGCCACTGTCCTGTTAGCCGTCCACCCCAACCACTCTCAGACCACTGTCCTGTTAGCCGTCCACCCCGACCACTCTCAGACCACTGTCCTGTTAGCCGTCCACCCCAACCACTCTCAGGCCACTGTCCTGTTAGCCGTCCACCCCAACCACTCTCAGGCCACTGTCCTGTTAGCCGTCCACCCCAACCACTCTCAGGCCACTGTCCTGTTAGCCGTCCACCCCAACAACTCTCAGGCCACTGTCCTGTTAGCCGTCCACCCCAACCACTCTTAGACAACTGTCCTGTTAGCTGTCCACCCCAACCACTCTCAGGCCACTGTCCTGTTAGCCGTCCACCCCAACCACTCTTAGACAACTGTCCTGTTAGCCGTCCACCCCAACCACTCTTAGACAACTGTCCTGTTAGCCGTCCACCCCAACCACTCTCAGGCCACTGTCCTGTTAGCCGTCCACCCCAACAACTCTCAGGCCACTGTCCTGTTAGCCGTCCACCCCAACCACTCTTAGACAACTGTCCTGTTAGCCGTCCACCCCAACCACTCTCAGGCCACTGTCCTGTTAGCCGTCCACCCCAACCACTCTTAGACAACTGTCCTGTTAGCCGTCCACCCCAACCACTCTTAGACAACTGTCCTGTTAGCCGTCCACCCCAACCACTCTCAGACAACTGTCCTGTTAGCCGTCCACTCTAACCACTCTCAGACCAGGATCCTGTGTGCCCTATTCTAGAGCCACAGGACTCGTTTGCCCTTCTGTCCTGTTGGCCCCGTGCCAAAGCCACAGGGCTCAGTCCTTGGTCCTGTTAGCCCTATGATAGAGCTTCATGGCTCCCCTGTCCTGTTAGCCCTATTCTAGAGCCGCAGGGCTCAGTCCTTGGCGCTCCTGTCCGGTTAGCCTTATTCTAGAGCCACAGGGCTCATTCCTTGGCGCTCCTGTCCTGCTAGCCCTATTCTAGAACTACATGGCCTTCCTGTCCTGTTAGCCCTATGCTAGAGCCACAGGGCTCAGCCCTTGGCTCTCCTGTCCTTTTAGCCCTATTCTAGAGCCACAGGGCCCTCCTATCCTGTTAGCCCTATTCTAGAGCCACAGGGCTCTTCTCTCTTTTTAGCCCTATTCTAGAGCCACAGGGCTCTTCTGTCCTTTTAGCCCTATTCTAGAGCCACAGGGCTCTTCTGTCCTTTTAGCCCTATTCTAGAGCCACAGGGCTCTTCTGTCCTTTTAGCCCTATTCTAGAGCCACAGGGCCCTCCTATCCTGTTAGCCCTATTCTAGAGCCACAGGGCCCTCCTATCCTGTTAGCCCTATTCTAGAGCCACAGGGCCCTTCTATCCCTTTAGCCCTATTCTAGAGCCACAGGGCTCTTCTGTCCTTTTAGCCCTATTCTAGAGCCACAGGGCTCTTCTGTCCTGTTAGCCCTATTCTAGAGCCACACGGTTCAGTCTTTGGCCCCCGTCTTGTTAGCTCTATTCTAGAGCCACAGGGCTCTCCTGTCCTGTTAGCCCTATGCTAGAGCCACAGGGCTTAGTCCTTGGCTCTCCTGTCCTTTTAACCTCATTCTAGAGCCACAGGGCTCTTCTGTCCTTTTAGCCCTATTCTAGAGCCACATAGCGCAGTCCTTGGCTCTCCTGTCTTTTTAGCCCTATTCTAGAGCCACAGGGCTCTTCTGTCCTTTTAGCCCTAGAACCACAGGGCTCAATCCTTTACCCTCCTGTCCTGTTAGCCCTATTCTAGAGCCATAGGCCACAGACCTTTGCTCTCCTGTCCTTTTAGCCCTATTCTAGAGCCACATAGCTCAGTCCTTGACTCTCCTGTCCTGTTAGCTCTATTCTAGAGCCACAGGGCTCACCTGTCCTGTTAGCCCTATTCTAGAGCCACACGGTTCAGTCTTTGACCCCCGTCTTGTTAGCTCTATTCTAGAGCCACAGGGCTCTCCTGTCCTGTTAGCCCTATGCTAGAGCCACAGGGCTCAGTCCTTGGCTCTCCTGTCCTTTTAACCTCATTCTAGAGCCACAGGGCTCTTCTGTCCTTTTAGCCCTATTCTAGAGCCACATAGCGCAGTCCTTGGCTCTCCTGTCTTTTTAGCCCTATTCTAGAGCCACAGGCCTCTCCTGTCCTGTAAGCCCTATTCTAGAGCCACAGGGCTCAGTCCTTGGCCCCCCTGTCTTGTTAGCTCTATTCTAGAGCCACAAGGCTCTCCTGTCCTGTTAGCCCCATTCTAGAGCCACAGGGTTCAGTCCTTGGCCCCCCTGTCTTGTTAGCTTTGTTCTAGAGCCACATAGCTCAGTCCTTGACTCTCCTGTCCTGTTAGCTCTATTCTAGAGCCACAGAGCTCAGTCCTTGACTCTCCTGTCCTGTTAGCTCTATTCTAGAGCCACAGAGCTCAGTCCTTGGCCCTCCTGTCCTGTTAGCTGTTGCCGTCTTTGTGTTCGGTTTCATCCCTTAACACCATGCCAAGATATTCCATTCTTCAAGCAAGTGGTCGTCATGGCGACCACGTGCGACGCCTGTGGCAACCGTGAGAACGAGGTGAAGAGTGGCACAGGCATCGAGCCGAAGGGAGTGCGCATCACGCTGCGCATCACCGACCCCAGTGACCTTAACAGGGACGTTCTCAAGGTCAGACTTGTTATGTTCGTATAGATCATACGTGTGTTGAACTCTAGCCTTGTAAGGTCTGTATTTTGCGTGTCAGAAAAATCTGTAGATGTTCCGTTTGTTTTAGTTTAATGTTTTGTCTAGACCGTTGTTTGTTTAGTGTATTAGTCCGGGCAGCCTGGGCTGAATCAGGGGTCAACCCGAAACAATTTGCAATGGTAATCCAACCTGTTTTTTTCTCATTGCTTAAGTATCTTAGAATATCATTTCCAAAATGTAACACCAGAATAGATACCGTATATGGCCTAACATGAAGTGGCAGAGAAGCGTTACAATTGAGACCCCGACTGCGCATTATGACCTGTGTAGCCTTCGCCCTCTTTTTGTAATAGAGTGTTGTTTAATCAACCAAATACAACAAACACAAATAAAATATCTTCAATAATAAAGATTCATCATGGTTTTTAATGAGGGACCCCTCTCCCGGTTTTCCTGCCGTCGATCGATATTGTGTATTTGCACAGCGCGGATGGGTCTGTTTGATGGACTGTAACGTTTTCTATAAATTGTACGATTTCCACAATTTGAATGGACTATTCACGCATCTTTGGGCAGATCTACCGCGGTGCCAGTCTAGATAGGTATGGTAAAAACAAAGTTATTAAAACAGATATAATTGTGGGGGGGAGGGGGTGGCTAACAATCATCATTTGTATTTTCACCGTCACCAATACCGGTTCGATTCATCTCTATTTGCAACATATCGCTTCTAATAAGTTCCTATGCCACTGAGGGGTGCCCGCCCCCAACATGGTGTACCAGCCGAACTGAGGGGTGCCCGCCCCCAACATGGTGTACCAGCCGAACCTGGGGTGCCTCCCCGCCCCCAACATGGTGTACCAGCCGAACTGAGGGGTGCCCGCCCCCAACATGGTGTACCAGCCGAACCTGGGGTGCCTCCCCGCCCCCAACATGGTGTACCAGCCGAACTGAGGGGTGCCCGCCCCCAACATGGTGTACCAGCCGAACCTGGGGTGCCTCCCCGCCCCCAACATGGTGTACCAGCCGAACTGAGGGGTGCCCGCCCCCAACATGGTGTACCAGCCGAACCTGGGGTGCCTCCCCGCCCCCAACATGGTGTACCAGCCGAACTGAGGGGTGCCCGCCCCCAACATGGTGTACCAGCCGAACTGAGGGGTGCCCGCCCCCAACATGGTGTACCAGCCGAACTGAGGGGTGCCCGCCCCCAACATGGTGTACCAGCCGAACTGAGGGGTGCCCGCCCCCAACATGGTGTACCAGCCGAACCTGGGGTGCCTCCCCTCCCCTAACTTGGGGTGCCTCCCCTCCCCTAACTTGGGGTGCCTCCCCTCCCCTAACTTGGGGTGCCTCCCCTCCCCTAACTTGGGGTGCCTCCCCTCCCCTAACTTGGGGTGCCTCCCCTCCCCTAACTTGGGGTGCCTCCCCTCCCCTAACTTGGGGTGCCTCCCCTCCCCTAACTTGGGGTGCCTCCCCTCCCCTAACTTGGGGTGCCTCCCCTCCCCTAACTTTGGGTGCCTCCCCTCCCCTAACCTGGGGTGCCTCCCCTCCCCTAACTTGGGGTGCCTCCCCTCCCCTAACTTGGGGTGCCTCCCCTCCCCTAACCTGGGGTGCCTCCCCTCCCCTAACTTGGGGTGCCTCCCCTCCCCTAACTTGGGGTGCCTCCCCTCCCCTAACCTGGGGTGCCTCCCCTCCCCTAACTTGGGGTGCCTCCCCTCCCCTAACCTGGGGTGCCTCCCCTCCCCTAACTTGGGGTGCCTCCCCTCCCCTAACCTGGGGTGCCTCCCCTCCCCTAACCTGGGGTGCCTCCCCTCCCCTAACTTGGGGTGCCTCCCCTCCCCTAACTTGGGGTGCCTCCTCTCCCCTAACTTGGGGTGCCTCCCCTCCCCTAACTTGGGGTGCCTCCCCTCCCCTAACTTGGGGTGCCTCCCCTCCCCTAACTTGGGGTGCCTCCCCTCCCCTAACTTGGGGTGCCTCCCCTCCCCTAACTTGGGGTGCCTCCCCTCCCCTGACTTGGGGTGCCTGCTCTCCCCTAACTTGGGGTGCCTCCCCTCCCCTGACTTGGGGTGCCTCCCCTCCCCTAACTTGGGGTGCCTCCTCTCCCCTAACTTGGGGTGCCTCCCCTCCCCTAACTTGGGGTGCCTCCCCTCCCCTAACTTGGGGTGCCTCCTCTGCCCTAACTTGGGGTGCCTCCCCTCCCCTACTTGGGGTGCCTCCTCTCCCCTAACTTGGGGTGCCTCCCCTCCCCTAACTTGGGGTGCCTCCCCTCCCCTAACTTGGGGTGCCTCCCCTCCCCTAACTTGGGGTGCCTCCCCTCCCCTAACTTGGGGTGCCTCCCCTCCCCTAACTTGGGGTGCCTCCCCTCCCCTGACTTGGGGTGCCTGCTCTCCCCTAACTTGAGGTGCCTCCCCTCCCCTGACTTGGGGTGCCTCCCCTCCCCTAACTTGAGGTGCCTCCCCTCCCCTAACTTGGGGTGCCTCCCCTCCCCTAACTTGAGGTGCCTCCTCTCCCCTAACTTGGGGTGTCTCCCCTCCCCTGACTTGGGGTGCCTCCCCTCCCCTAACTTGAGGTGCCTGCCCTCCCCTAACTTGAGGTGCCTCCCCTCCCCTAACTTGAGGTGCCTCCTCTCCCCTAACTTGGGGTGCCTCCCCTCCCCTAACTTGAGTTGCCTCCCCTCCCCTAACTTGGGGTGTTTCACTATGGTCTGTGTTTCACTCTGGTCTGTGTTTCACTATGGTCCGTGTTTCACTATGGTCTGTGTTTCACTATGGTCTGTCTTTCACTCTGGTCTGTGTTTCACTATGGTCCGTGTTTCACTATGGTCCGTGTTTCACTCTGGTCTGTTTCACTATGGTCCGTGTTTCACTATGGTCCGTGTTTCACTCTGGTCTGTGTTTCACTATGGTTTGTGTTTCACTCTGGTCCGTGTTTCACTATGGTCCGTGTTTCACTATGGTCCGTGTTTCACTATGGTCCGTGTTTCAATATGGTCTGTGTTTCACTATGGCCCGTGTTTTACTCTGGTCCGTGTTTCACTATGGTCCGTGTTTCACTATGGTCCGTGTTTTACTCTGGTCCGTGTTTCACTATGGTCCGTGTTTCACTATGGTCCGTGTTTCACTTTGGTCCGTGTTTCACTATGGTCTGTGTTTCACTATGGTTTGTGTTTCACTCTGGTCCGTGTTTCACTATGGTCTGTGTTTCACTATGGCCTGTGTTTTACTCTGGTCCGTGTTTCACTATGGTCCGTGTTTCACTATGGTCCGTGTTTCACTTTGGTCCGTGTTTCACTATGGTCTGTGTTTCACTATGGTCTGTGTTTCACTCTTGTCCGTGTTTCACTATGGTCCGTGTTTCACTATGGTCCGTGTTTCACTATGGTCTGTGTTTCACTCTTGTCCGTGTTTCACTATGGTCCGTGTTTCACTATGGTCCGTGTTTCACTATGGTCTGTGTTTCACTATGGTCTGTGTTTCACTATGGTCTGTGTTTCACTATGGTCTGTGTTTTACTATGGTCTGTGTTTCACTATGGTCTGTGTTTCACCATGGTCCGTGTTTCACTATGGTCTGTGTTTCACTATGGTCTGTGTATTACTATGGTCTGTGTTTCACTATGGTCTGTGTTTCACTATGGTCTGTGTTTCACCATGGTCCGTGTTTCACTATGGTCTGTGTTTCACTATGGTCTGTGTATTACTATGGTCTGTGTTTCACTATGGTCTGTGTTTCACTATGGTCTGTGTATTACTATGGTCTGTGTTTCACTATGGTCCGTGTTTCACTATGGTCTGTGTTTCACCATGGTCCGTGTTTCACTATGGTCTGTGTTTCACTATGGTCTGTGTATTACTATGGTCTGTGTTTCACTATGGTCTGTGTTTCACTATGGTCTGTGTTTCACCATGGTCCGTGTTTCACTATGGTCTGTGTTTCACTATGGTCTGTGTATTACTATGGTCTGTGTTTCACTATGGTCTGTGTTTCACTATGGTCTGTGTATTACTATGGTCTGTGTTTCACTATGGTCCGTGTTTCACTATGGTCTGTGTTTCACTATGGTCTGTGTATTACTATGGTCTGTGTTTCACTATGGTCTGTGTTTCACTATGGTCTGTGTTCACCATGGTCTGTTTTACTATGGTCTGTGTTTCACTAGGGTCTGTATTTCACTATGGTCTGTGTTTCACTAGGGTCTGTATTTCACTATGGTCTGTGTTTCACGATGGTCTGTGTTTCACGATGGTCTGTGTTTCACCATGGTCTGTGTTTCACCATGGTCTGTGTTTTACTATGGTCTGTGTTTCACTAGGGTCTGTATTTCACTATGGTCTGTGTTTCACTAGGGTCTGTATTTCACTATGGTCTGTGTTTCACGATGGTCTGTGTTTCACGATGGTCTGTGTTTCACCATGGTCTGTGTTTCACTATGGTCTGTGTTTTACTATGGTCTGTATTTCACTATGGTCTGTGTTTTACTATGGTCTGTGTTTCACTATGGTCTGTGTTTTACTATGGTCTGTGTTACACTATGGTCTGTATTTCACTATGGTCTGTGTTTCACTATGGTCTGTGTTTCACTATGGTCTGTGTTTCACTGTGGTCTGTGTTTCACTATGGTCCGTGTTTCACTCTGGTCTGTGTTTCACTATCGTCTGTGTTTTACTATGGTCCGTGTTTCACTTTGGTCTGTGTTTCACCATGGTCTGTGTTTCACTATGGTCTGTGTTTCACTATGGTCTGTGTTTCACTATGGTCTGTGTATTACTATGGTCTGTGTTTCACTATGGTCTGTGTTTCACTATGGTCTGTGTTTCACTATGGTCTGTGTTTCACTATGGTCTGTGTTTCACTATGGTCTGTGTTTCACTATGGTCTGTGTTTTACTATGGTCTGTGTTTCACTATGGTTTGTGTTTCACTATGGTCCGTGTTTCACTCTGGTCTGTGTTTCACTATCGTCTGTGTTTTACTATGGTCCGTGTTTCACTATGGTCTGTGTTTTACTATGGTCTGTATTTCACTATGGTCTGTGTTTTACTATGGTCTGTGTTTCACTATGGTCTGTGTTTTACTATGGTCTGTGTTACACTATGGTCTGTATTTCACTATGGTCTGTGTTTCACTATGGTCTGTGTTTCACTATGGTCTGTGTTTCACTATGGTCTGTGTTTCACTATGGTCTGTGTTTCACTGTGGTCTGTGTTTCACTATGGTCCGTGTTTCACTCTGGTCTGTGTTTCACTATCGTCTGTGTTTTACTATGGTCCGTGTTTCACTATGGTCTGTGTTTCACCATGGTCTGTGTTTCACTATGGTCTGTGTTTCACTATGGTCTGTGTTTCACTATGGTCTGTGTATTACTATGGTCTGTGTTTCACTATGGTCTGTGTTTCACTATGGTCTGTGTTTCACTATGGTCTGTGTTTCACTATGGTCTGTGTTTCACTATGGTCTGTGTTTTACTATGGTCTGTGTTTCACTATGGTCTGTGTTTCACCATGGTCCGTGTTTCACTATGGTCTGTGTTTCACTATGGTCTGTGTATTACTATGGTCTGTGTTTCACTATGGTCTGTGTTTCACTATGGTCTGTGTTTCACTATGGTCTGTGTTTCACTATGTTCTGTGTTTCACCATGGTCTGTGTTTCACTATGGTCTGTGTTTCACTATGGTCTGTGTTTCACTATGGTCTGTGTATTACTATGGTCTGTGTTTCACTATGGTCTGTGTTTCACTATGGTCTGTGTTTCACTATGGTCTGTGTTTCACTATGGTCTGTGTTTCACTATGGTCTGTGTTTTACTATGGTCTGTGTTTCACTATGGTCTGTGTTTCACCATGGTCCGTGTTTCACTATGGTCTGTGTTTCACTATGGTCTGTGTATTACTATGGTCTGTGTTTCACTATGGTCTGTGTTTCACTATGGTCTGTGTTTCACCATGGTCCGTGTTTCACTATGGTCTGTGTTTCACTATGGTCTGTGTATTACTATGGTCTGTGTTTCACTATGGTCTGTGTTTCACTATGGTCTGTGTATTACTATGGTCTGTGTTTCACTATGGTCCGTGTTTCACTATGGTCTGTGTTTCACCATGGTCCGTGTTTCACTATGGTCTGTGTTTCACTATGGTCTGTGTATTACTATGGTCTGTGTTTCACTATGGTCTGTGTTTCACTATGGTCTGTGTTTCACCATGGTCCGTGTTTCACTATGGTCTGTGTTTCACTATGGTCTGTGTATTACTATGGTCTGTGTTTCACTATGGTCTGTGTTTCACTATGGTCTGTGTATTACTATGGTCTGTGTTTCACTATGGTCCGTGTTTCACTATGGTCTGTGTTTCACTATGGTCTGTGTATTACTATGGTCTGTGTTTCACTATGGTCTGTGTTTCACTATGGTCTGTGTTTCACTATGGTCTGTGTTTTACTATGGTCTGTGTTTCACTATGGTCTGTTTTTCACTATGGTCTGTTTTCAGTCGGACACGTGCGGGGTTCGAGTCCCAGAGCTGGACCTGGAGTTGGCGCCAGGCACCCTTGGCGGGCGCTTCACCACCATCGAGGGGCTGTTTGTACACATCAAGGAAGGAGTGAGTGCGCCCCGCCCCCCTCGCCTGTCATGTACAGTGCCTGCATATCCGGCCTAACACTAATCATAATCCTAAAGCTAATCTACCCCTACCATGTACAATACCAGTATGTCCGGTCTTAATCCTCATCTATCCACTATGTGTGGTTAATGTCAGTATGTTAGCACTGCTCCTCAGTCTAATCCGTGCCTAAACACCGTCATAATCCCACAATATCCGTCCCCCATCAATGTCCATTGTGGCTTGTATTCTTGGCTTTCCCTCCGCCGAGACATCTTTTGGCAAGAATCCCTGAAGCAGTGAGTTCAATTTCTTCTCTGGGTCAACGTCATAGTGCCCTCTCATCCCCCTCCCTTCTCTCCCACTCCCACCCCCCACAGTGCACCCACCACCCTCTCTCTATTCCGGATGTCGTGTCTGAGGAGACGCCCTCTTCAATGGAGTCTGCTTTTTTGTTGTGTCAGCAACGAACGAATGTCGACCCACGGATCAATAAGTTCAAATGAACGTCAGGATGAGCCTTCGTGCAGCTACCCTCTTTCCCCCTTCTTCACTCACCTCCCCCCCCCTCCCCCAGAGCCCTCGCAACGCCCTAACCCCCTCCACACCCCAGAGCCCTCGCAACGCCCTTACCCCCTCCACACCCCAGAGCCCTCGCAACGCCCTAACCCCCTCCACACCCCAGAGCCCTCGCAACGCCCTTACCCCCTCCACACCCCAGAGCCCTGGCAACACCCTTACCCCCTCCACACCCCAGAGCCCTCGCAACGCCCTAACCCCCTCCACACCCCAGAGCCCTCGTAACGCCCTTACCCCCTCCACACCCCAGAGCCCTCGCAACGCCCTTACCCCCTCCACACCCCAGAGCCCTGGCAACACCCTTACCCCCTCCACACCCCAGAGCCCTCGCAACGCCCTAACCCCCTCCACACCCCAGAGCCCTCGCAACGCCCTTACCCCCTCCACACCCCAGAGCCCTCGCAACGCCCTTACCCCCTCCACACCCCAGAGCCCTCGCAACGCCCTTACCCCCTCCACACCCCAGAGCCCTGGCAACACCCTTACCCCCTCCACACCCCAGAGCCCTCGCAACGCCCTAACCCCCTCCACACCCCAGAGCCCTCGCAACGCCCTTACCCCCTCCACACCCCAGAGCCCTCGCAACGCCCTTACCCCCTCTACACCCCAGAGCCCTCGCAACGCCCTTACGCCCTCCACACCCCAGAGCCCTCGCAACGCCCTTACCCCCTCCACACCCCAGAGCCCTGGCAACACCCTTACCCCCTCTACACCCCAGAGCCCTCGCAACGCCCTTACCCCCTCCACACCCCAGAGCCCTGGCAACACCCTTACCCCCTCCACACCCCAGAGCCCTCGCAACGCCCTAACCCCCTCCACACCCCAGAGCCCTCGCAACGCCCTTACCCCCTCCACACCCCAGAGCCCTCGCAACGCCCTTACCCCCTCTACACCCCAGAGCCCTCGCAACGCCCTTACGCCCTCCACACCCCAGAGCCCTCGCAACGCCCTTACCCCCTCCACACCCCAGAGCCCTCGCAACGCCCTTACTCCCTCCACACCCCAGAGCCCTCGCAACGCCCTTACCCCCTCCACACCCTAGAGCCCTGGCAACACCCTTACCCCCTCCACACCCCAGAGCCCTGGCAACACCCTTACCCCCTCCACACCCCAGAGCCCTCGCAACGCTCTAACCCCCTCCACACCCCAGAGCCCTCGCAACGCCCTTACCCCCTCTACACCCCAGAGCCCTCGCAACGCCCTTACGCCCTCCACACCCCAGAGCCCTCGCAACGCCCTTACCCCCTCCACACCCCAGAGCCCTCGCAACGCCCTTACTCCCTCCACACCCCAGAGCCCTCGCAACGCCCTTACCCCCTCCACACCCTAGAGCCCTGGCAACACCCTTACCCCCTCCACACCCCAGAGCCCTCGCAACGCCCTAACCCCCTCCACACCCCAGAGCCCTCGCAACGCCCTTACCCCCTCCACACCCCAGAGCCCTCGCAACGCCCTTACCCCCTCTACACCCCAGAGCCCTCGCAACGCCCTTACGCCCTCCACACCCCAGAGCCCTCGCAACGCCCTTACCCCCTCCACACCCCAGAGCCCTGGCAACACCCTTACCCCCTCTACACCCCAGAGCCCTCGCAACGCCCTTACCCCCTCCACACCCCAGAGCCCTCGCAACGCCCTTACCCCCTCCACACCCCAGAGCCCTGGCAACACCCTTACCCCCTCCACACCCCAGAGCCCTCGCAACGCCCTAACCCCCTCCACACCCCAGAGCCCTCGCAACGCCCTTACCCCCTCCACACCCCAGAGCCCTCGCAACGCCCTTACCCCCTCCACACCCCATAGCCCTCGCAACGCCCTTACGCCCTCCACACCCCAGAGCCCTCGCAACGCCCTAACCCCCTCCACACCCCAGAGCCCTCGCAACGCCCTTACCCCCTCCACACCCCAGAGCCCTCGCAACGCCCTTACCCCCTCCACACCCCAGAGCCCTCGCAACGCCCTTACCCCCTCCACACCCCAGAGCCCTCGCAACGCCCTTACCCCCTCCACACCCCAGAGCCCTCGCAACGCCCTTACCCCCTCCACACCCCAGAGCCCTCGCAACGCCCTTACCCCCTCCACACCCCAGAGCCCTCGCAACGCCCCTCCCCCCTCCACACCCCAGAGCCCTCGCAACGCCCTTACGCCCTCCACACCCCAGAGCCCTCGCAACGCCCTAACCCCCTCCACACCCCAGAGCCCTCGCAACGCCCTTACCCCCTCCACACCCCAGAGCCCTCGCAACGCCCTTACCCCCTCCACACCCCAGAGCCCTCGCAACGCCCTTACCCCCTCCACACCCCAGAGCCCTCGCAACGCCCTTACCCCCTCCACACCCCAGAGCCCTCGCAACGCCCTTACCCCCTCCACACCCCAGAGCCCTCGCAACGCCCCTCCCCCCTCCACACCCCAGAGCCCTCGCAACGCCCTTACCCCCTCCACACCCCAGAGCCCTCGCAACGCCCGGACCCCCTCCACACCCCAGAGCCCTCGCAACGCCCTTACACCCTCCACACCCCAGCGCCCTCAACCCCCCTCCCCCGAGCGCTCTCACCCCACCACCGCCCCCGCGTTCTCACTCCCTCCCCGTGTCCTCACCCCTCCACACCCCCAGCGCCCGCACACCTCCTACCCCACCCCCCCCCCCAGAGCCCTCACAACGCTCTTACCCCTCCACACCCCAGCGCCCCCCCCCCAGAGCGTCCAAACACGTGCACCCCCCCAGCTCGCCAGGATCTAGCTCTGTCCTCGCTATCAGTACTGATGGTTCCACGTGTCCTTGCAGCTGACGATGAAGAACCCGTTCGTGGTGGGGGACAGCGCTGTGGACGACAGTCGCCGCCTCATGGAGGAGTTTCTTGAGCGCCTCGACACCGTGCGGCGGGGCGAGCGCATGGGGGTGCACGTGGTGCTGGACGACCCGGCCGGCAACAGTTACCTACAGGTAGGGGGGGTGCACGTGGTGCTGGACGACCCGGCCGGCAACAGTTACCTACAGGTAGGGGGGGTGCACGTGCTTCTGGACGACCCGGCCGGCAACAGTTACCTACAGGTAGGGGGGGTGCACGTGGTGCTGGACGACCCGGCCGGCAACAGTTACCTACAGGTAGGAGGGGTGCACGTGGTGCTGGACGACCCGGCCAGCAAGAGTTACCTACAGGTAGGGGGGGTGCACGTGGTGCTGGACGACCCGGCCGGCAACAGTTACCTACAGGTAGGGGGGGTGCACGTGGTGCTGGACGACCCGGCCGGCAACAGTTACCTACAGGTAGGGGGGGTGCACGTGCTGCTGGACGACCCGGCCGGCAACAGTTACGTACAGGTAGGGGGAAGGGGGGGGGGGTGCACGTGGTGCTGGACGACCCGGCCGGCAACAGTTACCTACAGGTAGGGGGGGTGCACGTGGTGCTGGACGACCCGGCCGGCAACAGTTACCTACAGGTAGGGGGGAGGGGGGGGTGCACGTGGTGCTGGACGACCCGGCCGGCAACAGTTACCTACAGGTAGGGGGGGTGCACGTGGTGCTGGACGACCCGGCCGGCAACAGTTACCTACAGGTAGGGGGGAGGGGGAGGGGGGGGGTGCACGTAGTGCCGGACGACCCGGCCGGCAACAGTTACCTACAGGTAGGGGGGGTGCACGTGGTGCTGGACGACCCGGCCGGCAACAGTTACCTACAGGTAGGGGGGAGGGGGGGGTGCACGTGGTGCTGGACGACCCGGCCGGCAACAGTTACCTACAGGTAGGGGGGGTGCACGTGGTGCTGGACGACCCGGCCGGCAACAGTTACCTACAGGTAGGGGGGAGGGGAGGGGGGGGGGTGCACGTAGTGCCGGACGACCCGGCCGGCAACAGTTACCTACAGGTAGAGGGAGGGGGAGGGGGGGGGTGCACGTGGTGCTGGACGACCCGGCCGGCAACAGTTACCTACAGGTAGGGGGGGTGCACGTTTTGCTGGACGACCCGGCCGGCAACAGTTACCTACAGGTAGGGGGGGTGCACGTGGTGCTGGACGACCCGGCCGGCAACAGTTACCTACAGGTAGGGGGGGGTGCACGTGGTGCTGGACGACCCGGCCGGCAACAGTTACCTACAAGTAGAGGGGGGTGCACGTGGTGCTGGACGACCCGGCCGGCAACAGTTACCTACAGGGAGGGGGAGGGGGGCACGTGGTGCTGGACGACCCGGCCGGCCACAGTTACCTACAGGTAGGGGGGGGGGGGGCACGTGGTGCTGGACGACCCGGCCGGCAACAGTTACCTACAAGTAGAGGGGGGTGCACGTGGTGCTGGACGACCCGGCCGGCAACAGTTACCTACAGGGAGGGGGAGGGGGGCACGTGGTGCTGGACGACCCGGCCGGCCACAGTTACCTACAGGTAGGGGGAGGGGAGGGGGGGGGCGAAACGAATTGTTGAATACTTAAATAAAATGCAGTATAGCGACGTTAACATTGGACTTGACATTGTACTTGGTGTTTTGACGTCACTTGCAGAACGCGCATGCGCCGGACTCGGACCCCGAAATGACTATCGAGCACTACGAGCGGTCACGTGACGAGGACGACCAGCTGGGCCTTCTGGAGATGAAGACTGAGAACTACACCAACGAGGAGCCTTAACCCCAGTGTGATGTCACCTGTCAACAACCACGCTCTGGTCACACCCAGTGTGATGTAGCCCTGTCAACAAACACGCTATGGCCGCACCCAGTGTGATGTAGCCCTGTCAACAACCACGCTCTGGTCACACCCAGTGTGATGTAGCCCTGTCAACAAACACGCTCTGGCCGCACCCAGTGTGATGTAGACCTGTCAACAACCGCGCTCTAGCCGCACCCAGTGTGATGTAGCCCTGTCAACAAACACGCTCTGGTCACACCCAGTGTTTGTGTTATGTAGCCCTGTCAACAAACACGCTCTGGTCGCACCCAATGTTTGTGTTATGTAGCCCTGTCAACAAACACGCTCTGGTCACACCCAGTGTTTGTGTTATGTAGACCTGTCAACAAACACGCTCTGGTCGCACCCAGTGTTTGTGTTATGTAGACCTGTCAACAAACACGCTCTGGTCGCACCCAGTGTTTGTGTTATGTAGCCCTGTCAACAAAGACGCTTTGGTCACACCCAGTGTTTGTGTTATGTAGACCTGTCAACAAACACGCTCTGGTCGCACCCAGTGTTTGTGTTATGTAGACCTGTAAACAAACACGCTCTGGTCACACCCAGTGTTTGTGTTATGTAGCCCTGTCAACAAACACGCTCTGGTCGCACGCAGTGTTTGTGTTATGTAGACCTGTCGACAAACACGCTCTGGTCGCACCCAGTGTTTGTGTTATGTAGCCCTGTCAACAAACACGCTCTGGTCGCACCCAGTGTTTGTGTTATGTAGACCTGTCAACAAACACGCTCTGGTCACACCCAGTGTTTGTGTTATGTAGACCTGTCAACAAACACGCTCTGGTCGCACCCAGTGTTTGTGTTATGTAGCCCTGTCAACAAACACGCTCTGGTCACACCCAGTGTTTGTGTTATGTAGACCTGTCAACAAACACGCTCTGGTCGCACCCAGTGTTTGTGTTATGTAGACCTGTAAACAAACACGCTCTGGTCACACCCAGTGTTTGTGTTATGTAGCCCTGTCAACAAACACGCTCTGGTCGCACGCAGTGTTTGTGTTATGTAGACCTGTCAACAAACACGCTCTGGTCGCACCCAGTGTTTGTGTTATGTAGCCCTGTCAACAAACACGCTCTGGTCGCACCCAGTGTTTGTGTTATGTAGACCTGTCAACAAACACGCTCTGGTCACACCCAGTGTTTGTGTTATGTAGCCCTGTCAACAAACACGCTCTGGTCGCACCCAGTGTTTGTGTTATGTAGCCCTGTCAACAAACACGCTCTGGTCACACCCAGTGTTTGTGTTATGTAGACCTGTCAACAAACACGCTCTGGTCACACCCAGTGTTTGTGTTATGTAGCCCTGTCAACAAACACGCTCTGGTCACACCCAGTGTTTGTGTTATGTAGACCTGTCAACAAACACGCTCTGGTCACACCCAGTGTTTGTGTTATGTAGCCCTGTCAACAAACACACGCTCTGGTCGCACCCAGTGTTTGTGTTATGTAGACCTGTCAACAAACACGCTCTGGTCACACCCAGTGTTTGTGTTATGTAGCCCTGTCAACAAACACGCTCTGGTCACACCCAGTGTTTGTGTTATGTAGCCCTGTCAACAAACACGCTCTGGTCGCACGCAGTGTTTGTGTTATGTAGACCTGTCAACAAACACGCTCTGGTCGCACCCAGTGTTTGTGTTATGTAGCCCTGTCAACAAACACGCTCTGGTGACACGCAGTGTTTGTGTTATGTAGACCTGTCAACAAACACGCTCTAATGACATCTATTGTTTGTGTTGTGTAGACCAGTCAATAAATACGTTCTTGTTACACCTAGTGTGTGTGTTCTGTAGCCTTGTCAAAACACACTTAAGTGCTGTGATCGGCTGCTGCTGTGATGAAACCATCGATGGTTACGTTATGACAGCTTCACTCTGGTCTTTTTCAAACCGTTCAAGAAATTCGAACGATGCCTCTTCAAAATAAACAAATACTTATAAGGATCCAAATTATCGGAGAACCCACACATTTATCACTCTATAATAAGTTTCTGCTTCTGGTCGGAATTGTCATGGGCTATATCTCCTAGTAGCAGTCTGTCTTCCGTGTCCGAATGCGAGAAAGTAGAGTTTCGGTACGAGGACTTGTGGTACGCCCCATGCTCAACCTGTGGTCCGCCTCGTTGTACGCCCTATGTTCAACCTGTGGGCCGCCCCGTGATACGCCCCATGTGCAACCAGTGGGCCGCCTGGTGGTACGCCCCATGTTCAACCAGTGGGCCGCCCGGTGGTACGCCCCATGTTTAACCTGTGGGCCGCCCCATGATACGCCCCATGTTCAACCAGTGGGCCGCCTGGTGGTACGCCCCATGTTCAACCTGTGGGCCGCCTGGTGGTACGCCCCATGTTCAACCTGTGGGCCGCCTCCAGGGCTACAGCACCTTTTCGTCTGCGGCAGTGGCAGTGGCCCGCGCAGTGGCCAATCCCCCAGTGGCCCACGCAGTGGCCAGTCCCCCAGTGGCCCGCGCAGTGGCCAGTCCCCCAGTGGCCCGCGCAGTGGCTAGTCCCCCAGTGGCCCGCGCAGTGGCCAGTCCCCCAGTGGCCCGCGCAGTGGCCAGTCCCCCAGTGGCCCGCGCATTGGCCAGTCCCCCAGTGGCCCGCGCAGTGGCCAGTCGCCCAGTGGCCCGCGCAGTGGCCAGTCCCTCAGTGGCCCGCGCAGTGGCCAGTCCCCCAGTGACCCGCGCAGTGGCCAGTCCCCCAGTGGCCCGCGCAGTGGCCAGTCCCCCAGTGGCCCGCGCAGTGGCCAGTCTCCCAGTGGCCCGCGCAGTGGCCAGTCCCCCAGTGGCCCGCGCAGTGGCCAGTCCCCCAGTGGCCCGCGCAGTGGCCAGTCTCCCAGTGGCCCGCGCAGTGGCCAGTCCCCCAGTGGCCCGCGCAGTGGCCAGTCCCCCAGTGGCCCGCGCAGTGGCCAGTCCCCCAGTGGCCCGCGCAGTGGCCGGTCAACCAGTGCGCAATGCCAAGAAACAACACACCACCCGCGTTGTTTGAAACATATATGTGTGTTTATATCTGTCACTGAGACTGTACTATAGAAAGAGAGACAATGGACGAAGGTGGGTTGTTTATAATTTCATCAACTCAAGTTTAATATCAACATTTTCTGCACAAAGAACCATTACCAGACTACACTAACTAAAGCTAACGTCGAGGCAAATTTATGTCACAAAAACACCGGCTTCAACACATGCTTATTTATATATATACATGACTGTATATATATATGCACCGAAATAAATAGCATAAGCCTTTTAAGGTGGAAACGTTAAAATGATGTTACATGACTAGCATTGATCTGGATCGTAGATCTGTTACTTTCATTTATTTATGGCCATTTATGTGTAACCGTAGTTCACTACATGTAGTAGCATTGACCAGATCCTGATTAGGGTCAGAACCCATATTAAAAGTAATTGTATAATTAAAATGTAAGCTACTGTATAATTTATCTGGAATAGAACGGAACGTATTAAACGTAATGTATTGATGTCACCAACAGCGTATGGCGGAGTGGCAATGATAGACTTAGACTCGTATATTGACTCCCTGAAAGCCAAGTGGCTGATACGACTACTTGCAGATGAAAATAATGCAAATTGGGCTGTCCTAGGTAAAGGATATTGCGAGCAGTTTCAAATACCAATTATTGACATGTGCTTCAGTAAGGAAAACTCCCTGCCTGAGCTGTCCAAATTGCCCACCTTCTATTCAAATATCAGAAGTGCGTACGCGAAAGCAAATGTTCGACCGAAGCCACAAGATATCGAGAGTCTACTTACTGAGTCTTTATGGGGAAACCAACACGTAAGTAATGTTAGGTAGCAGGAATGTGAAAACATGCCTACTCTTTTTCGTTCATTAAGGTTGGTATCACCAAAGTACACCTTTTGAAATTCACAAATGGAAGTGTCGATGAAACCTACTTAAACAGTCAGACCCCGTTTACCCGACACCCGTTAATCCGGAAACCCCGCTATTCGACACAGTTCGACCTGTAACGGATTTCCGCCATGCTAATTGCCCCCGTTAATCCGATATTCGCTTTCCGACACCGACACGGCTTTTCTGCAACCAAAGTGCCTATTTCTCTCGTTTATCCGACCGATTGACCGTGAAGCCGCGCCGTGTTAATTGGCTTCCGTTCCATTCCTTTGTTGTGATAAGTGACCGGTGAACTCACAAAGGATTAACACTAATGGTTATTGCTTTCAAGCGTCGACACCTAAAGGTGTGTTGTCTTTGTTTTGCATGTACCATACGATAAATGACCAGAGAGATATACTGCGTCAACTCAAGTTACTAAAGAAAGCTCTATATCCATAGAGAGATATAATGTTAAAACTACGCGATGTCATGACTATTTTACCTTGTGTAACTACAGGCTCTATTACATGTTTAAACAATAATATCAAATCTAAAGACATATATAAAGCGTTAGTAAGCTGTAAGTACAAGGTAAAAAAACCTCTGAGGGCGTTAGGCAATTGGTGTCTGCTATCTGCTGAGAAAGATACATTAGCAGCATCTAGTCGAAAAGTGATTGACATCAAAGCTTCTAAATTGTCAGAATTTAAATATAAGATCTTGCATAATATTTTAACTTGTAACTACAATCTGAAGCAAATGAAACTAAGAGAAAATGACTATTGTCCTTACTGTCGCGATTCTCATACCATACCTTACATGTTATTTTGGTGTGGTTCTACCAATAACATTTGGAAAGCGGTTTCATTCGTAATGTGTAGAACTGTTACACCAGCCGACATCGTAACTGGTTGCAACAGTTACATAGATAACTTTGGAATAAGTGTATGTGGCTATATATTATACAAAATCTATCTGATAGTTAACCGAAGTGAAACCAGGTGTACTCATTCGATATCCGTAAATTATTTCAGGCTGAATTAAAACAAAAAATTAACGTATACAGGGTAACCAGGGTAACAAAAAATTTACATATATGTAACTAGCTTGAGAAACTAAATATTGCGTTGATGTAAACTTCTTTTTGTCGATCATGTTTTATTTATGTTGTGAATATGTCAACTGAACGTAGTTTATGATATACCTATGTACCGCATTTTATTTGAAATAATAGAAAAAGTAAAATGTAAACTGTTTAGAGGTTTCACATTGTTTCAATAAGGTTTAAACTTTAAATCTGTTAAGGAACTTTGTGGAAAAACATTCCAGTTCGTTCATATATGTTAATGAAACGAAATACAAAAAGACTAAAATAACCATTTCCAGAAAGTGTTTCCTGGAAATGTTTTTTTCATCAGAGAATTAGTCTTGAAGAATCGGCTGTTACATATTGCTTTGATTTACAGCGAAAGAAATAATATAAATATACATAACACTAAAACAGATATTAACACTTTGAAACAAAACTGTCTTAGTTCTAGTCTTGTTTTTTTCGGTTTCTATTGTGATCGCCCCCTTAAGTTGTGAAGCACGCCGGTCGTGGCTGTACGGTTGTCGACTATCGGCGCTAAAGGATCGGGATGCGTATGGGCGCCGCGGTAGCGTAGTGCGACACAGCGGCGGACCGCGCTGTGTTGACACCGAGAAGCGGGGCGGGGCCTGGTGGGATTACAGTAAGGAGGTGGGGATAGGGCAACGCGGGATGGAGTGGGGGGGGGGGAGTACCCGAGAGGTGGAGTCTCTTACTCCTACGCCAAGACGCTGATGCAAGGTCAAACACTTAGTCAAGGTCAATAAGGCTGGTGCTGATAAAAACAGGAAAACCGCAGCTACCGGCTGGCCTTCTCCGAAGGTCACTGACATGTAGCGCAAGGTCATTGACATCGAAATTGACACAATGAATTTAAAACCATATCTCTCGAAATGATTTTCTAAAAGTCACTCAAAGACGACACTAGCCTCACCCTCGCCCCGACCCCAGACCACCACACCACCACACTCCATCCCACTCCACCACATTCCACCACACACCACCACACCCCACCCCACTCAACCACACCCCACCACACTCGCCCCGACCCCACTCCACCACACTCGCCCAGACCCCACTACACCACACTCGCCCCGACCCCACTCCACTACACTCGCCCAGACCCCACTCCACTACACTCGCCCCGACCCCATGTTTCATTCCTTCATCCTTCATCGTCTCGGGAGGTTCCTTGGCCCAATTTAGCCTGTATGTGCACAAAAGTGGCCTAAAACACCAACATTCCATTCCATTCCCACTCCACCACACTCGCCCCGACCCCACTCCACTACACTCGCCCCGACCCCACCCCACTACACTCGCCCAGACCCCACTCCACCACACTCGCCCCGACCCCACTCCACTACACTCGCCCAGACCCCACTCCACCACACTCGCCCCGACCCCACTCCACTACACTCGCCCAGACCCCATTCCACCACACTCACCCCGACCCCACTCCACTACACTCGCCCCGACCCCACTCCACCACACTCGCCCCGACCCCACTCCACCTCACTCGCCCCGACCACACTCCACCACACTCGCCCCGACCCCACTCCACCTCACTCACCCCGACCCCACTCCACCACACTCGCCCCGACCCCACTCCACTACACTCGCCCCGACCCCATCCCACTACACTCGCTCCGACCCCACTCCACCACATTCGCCCCGACCCCACTCCACCACACTCGCCCCGACCCCACTCCACCACACTCGCCCAGACCCCACTCCGCCACACTCGCCCAGACCCCACTCCACTACACTCGCCCCGACCCCACTCCACCACACTCGCCCCGACTCCACTCCACTACACTCGCCCAGACCCCACTCCACTACACTCGCCCCGACCCCACTCCACTACACTCGCCCCGACCCCACTCCACCACACTCGCCCCGACCCCACTCCACCTCACTCGCCCCGACCCCATCCCACTACACTCGCCCAGACCCCACTCCACCACACTCGCCCCGACCCCACTCCACTACACTCGCCCCGACCCCACTCCACCACACTTGCCCCGACCCCACTCCACCACACTCGCCCCGACCCATCCACAACACTCGCCCCGACCCCACTTTACCTCACTCGCCCGGACCCCACTCCACTCACTCTCCCCGACCCCACTCCACTACACTCGCCCCGACCCCACTCCACCACACTCGCCCCGACCCCACTCCACCACACTCGCCCCGACCCCACTCCACCACACTCACCCCGACCCCACTCCACCACACTCGCCCCGACCCCACTCCACTACACTCGCCCCGACCCCACTCCACCACACTCGCCCCGACCCCACTCCACCACACTCGCCCCGACCCCACTCCACCACACTCGCCCCGACCCTACTCCACCACACTCGCCCCGACCCCACTCCACTACACTCGCCCCGACCCCACTCCACCACACTCGCCCCGACCCCATCCCACTACACTCGCCCCGACCCCACTCCACCACACTCGCCCAGACCCCATCCCACTACACTCGCCCCGACCCCACTCCACCTCACTCGCCCCGACCCTATCCCACTACACTCGCCCCGACCCCACTCCACCACACTCGCCCCGACCCCACTCCACCACACTCGCCCCGACCCCACTCCACCACACTCGCCCCGACCCCACTCCACCACACTCTCCCCGACCCCACTCCACTACACTCGCCCAGACCCCACTCCACTACACTCGCCCCGACCCCACTCCACTACACTCGCCCAGACCCCACTCCACCACACTCGCACCGACCCCACTCCACTACACTCGCCCAGACCCCACTCCACCACACTCGCCCCGACCCTATCCCACTACACTCGCCCCGACCCCACTTCACCACACTCGCCCCGACCCCACTCCACCACACTCGCCCCGACCCCACTCCACCACACTCGCCCCGACCCCACTCCACCACACTCGCCCCGACCCCACTCCACCACACTCTCCCCGACCCCACTCCACTACACTCGCCCAGACCCCACTCCACTACACTCGCCCCGACCCCACTCCACTACACTCGCCCAGACCCCACTCCACCACACTCGCCCCGACCCCACTCCACTACACTCGCCCAGACCCCACTCCACCACACTCGCCCCGACCCCACTCCACCACACTCGCCCCGACCCCACTTCACCACACTCGCCCCGACCCCACTCCACCACACTCGCCCCGACCCCACTCCACCACACTCGCCCCGACCCCACTCCACCACACTCGCCCCGACCCCACTCTACCACACTCGCCCCGACCCTATCCCACTACACTCGCCCAGACCCCACTCCACCACACTCGCCCCGACCCTATCCCACTACACTCGCCCCGACCACACTCCACCACACTCGCCCCGACCCCACTCCACCACACTCTCCCCGACCCCACTCCACTACACTCGCCCCGACCCCACTCCACTACACTCGCCCAGACCCCACTCCACTACACTCGCCCCGACCCCACTCCACTACACTCGCCCAGACCCCACTCCACCACACACGCCCCGACCCTATCCCACTACACTCACCCAGACCTCACTCTACCACACTCGCCCCGACCCTATCCCACTACACTCGCCCAGACCCCACTCCACTACACTCGCCCCGACCCCACTCCACTACACTCGCCCAGACCCCACTCCACCACACTCGCCCCGACCCCACTCCACCACACTCTCCCCGACCCCACTCCACTACACTCGCCCCGACCCCACTCCACCACACTCGCCCCGACCCCACTCCACCACATTCGCCCCGACCCCACTCCAGCACACTCGCCCGGACCCCACTCCACTACACTCGCCCCGACCCCACCCCACCACACTCGCCCCGACCCCACTCCACCACACTCGCCCCGACCCCACTCCAGCACACTCGCCCAGACCCCACCCAACCACACTCGCCCCGACCCCACTCCACCTCACTCGCCCCGACCACACTCCACCTCACTCACCCCGACCCCACTCCACCACACTCGCCCCGACCCTATCCCACTACACTCGCCCCGACCACACTCCACCACACTCGCCCCGACCCCACTCCACCACACTCTCCCCGACCCCACTCCACCACACTCGCCCCGACCCCACTCCACCACACTCGCCCCGACCCCACTCCACCACACTCGCCCCGACCCCACTCCACTACACTCGCCCCGACCCCACCCCACCACACTCGCCCCGACCCCACTCCACCACACTCGCCCCGACCCCACTCCACCACACTCGCCCCGACCCCACTCCACTACACTCGCCCCGACCCCACTCCACCACACTCGCCCCGACCCCACTCCACTACACTCGCCCAGACCACACTCCACCACACTCGCCCCGACCCCAATCCACCACACTCGCCCAGACCCCACTCCACTACACTCGCCCCGACCCCACTCCACCACACTCTCCCCGACCCCACTCCACCACACTCGCCCCGACCCCACTCCACCACACTCGCCCCGACCCCACTCCAGCACACTCGCCCCGACCCCACTCCACTACACTCGCCCCGACCCCACCCCACCACACTCGCCCCGACCCCACCCCACCACACTCGCCCCGACCCCACTCCACCACACTCGCCCCGACCCCACTCCACTACACTCGCCCCGACCCCACTCCACTACACTCGCCCCGACCCCACCCCACCACACTCGCCCCGACCCCACCCCACCACACTCGCCCCGACCCCACTCCACCACACTCGCCCCGACCCCACTCCAGCACACTCGCCCCGACCCCACTCCACTACACTCGCCCCGACCCCACCCCACCACACTCGCCCCGACCCCACCCCACCACACTCGCCCCGACCCCACTCCACCACACTCGCCCCGACCCCACTCCACTACACTCGCCCCGACCCCACTCCAGCACACTCGCCCCGACCCCACTCCACCACACTCGCCCCGACCCCACTCCAGCACACTCGCCCCGACCCCACTCCACTACACTCGCCCCGACCCCACCCCACCACACTCGCCCCGACCCCACCCCACCACACTCGCCCCGACCCCACTCCACCACACTCGCCCCGACCCCACTCCACTACACTCGCCCCGACCCCACTCCACTACACTCGCCCCGACCCCACCCCACCACACTCGCCCCGACCCCACCCCACCACACTCGCCCCGACCCCACTCCACCACACTCGCCCCGACCCCACTCCAGCACACTCGCCCAGACCCCACCCAACCACACTCGCCCCGACCCCACTCCACCTCACTCGCCCCGACCCTATCCCACTACACTCGCCCCGACCCCACTCCACCACACTCGCCCCGACCCTATCCCACTACACTCGCCCCGACCACACTCCACCACACTCGCCCCGACCCCACTCCACCACACTATCCCCGACCCCACTCCACTACACTCGCCCAGACCCCACTCCACTACACTCGCCCCGACCCCACTCCACTACACTCGCCCAGACCCCACTCCACCACACTCGCCCCGACCCCACTCCACTACACTCGCCCAGACCCCACTCCACCACACTCGCCCCGACCCTATCCCACTACACTCGCCCAGACCCCACTCCACTACACTCGCCCAGACCCCACTCCACCACACTCGCCCCGACCCCACTCCACTACACTCGCCCAGACCCCACTCCACCACACTCGCCCCGACCCTATCCCACTACACTCGCCCAGACCCCACTCCACTACACTTGCCCAGACCCCACTCCACCACACTCGCCCCGACCCCACTCCACTACACTCGCCCAGACCCCACCCCACCACACTCGCCCCGACCCCACTCCACCACACTCGCCCCGACCCCACTCCACAACACTCGCCCCGACCCCACTCCACCACACTCGCCCCGACCCCACTCCACCACACTCGCCCCGACCCCACTCCAGCACACTCGCCCAGACCCCACCCAACCACACTCGCCCCGACCCCACTCCACCTCACTCGCCCCGACCACACTCCACCTCACTCGCCCCGACCCCACTCCACCACACTCGCCCTGACCCCACTCCACCACACTCGCCCCGACCCCACTCCAGCACACTCGGCCAGACCCCACTCCACCACACTCGCCCCGACCCCACTCCACTACACTCGCCCCGACCCCACTCCACCACACTCGCCCCGACCCCACTCCACCACACTCGCCCCGACCCCACTCCACCACACTCGCCCAGACCCCACTCCACAACACTCGCCCCGACCCCACTCCAGCACACTCGCCCAGACCCCACTCCACCACACTCGCCCCGACCCCACTCCACCTCACTCGCCCCGACCACACTCCACCTCACTCGCCCCGACCCCACTCCAGCACACTCGCCCTGACCCCACTCCACCACACTCGCCCCGACCCCACTCCAGCACACTCGCCCAGACCCCACTCCACCACACTCGCCCCGACCCCACTCTACAACACTCGCCCCGACCCCACTCCAGCACACTCGGCCAGACCCCACTCCACCACACTCGCCCCGACCCCACTCCACTACACTCGCCCCGACCCCACTCCACTACACTCGCCCCGACCCTATCCCACTACACTCGCCCCGACCCCACTCCACAACACTCGCCCCGACCCCACTCCACCACACTCGCCCAGACCCCACTCCACCACACTCGCCCCGACCCCACTCCACCTCACTCGCCCCTACCCCACTCCAGCACACTCGCCCAGACCCCACTCCACCACACTCGCCCCGACCCCACTCTACAACACTCGCCCCGACCCCACTCCAGCACACTCGGCCAGACCCCACTCCACCACACTCGCCCCGACCCCACTCCACAACACTCGCCCCGACCCCACTCCACCACACTCGCCCAGACCCCACTCCACCACACTCGCCCCGACCCCACTCCACCACACTCGCCCCGACCCCACTCCACAACACTCGCCCCGACCCCACTCCACAACACTCGCCCCGACCCCACTCCACCACACTCGCCCAGACCCCACTCCACCACACTCGCCCCGACCCCACTGCACCACACTCGCCCCGACCCCACTCTACCACACTCGCCCCGACCCTATCCCACTACACTCGCCCCGACCCCACTCCACCACACTCGCCCCGACCCCACTCCACTACACTCGCCCCGACCCCACTCCACCACACTCGCCCAGACCCCACTCCACCACACTCGCCCCGACCCTATCCCACTACACTCGCCCCGACGACACTCCACCACACTCGCCCCGACCCCACTCCACCACACTCTCCCCGACCCCACTCCACTACACTCGCCCCGACCCCACTCCACTACACTCGCCCAGACCCCACTCCACTACACTCGCCCCGACCCCACTCCACTACACTCGCCCAGACCCCACTCCACCACACTCACCCCGACCCTATCCCACTACACTCGCCCAGACCTCACTCTACCACACTCGCCCCGACCCTATCCCACTACACTCGCCCAGACCCCACTCCACTACACTCGCCCCGACCCCACTCCACTACACTCGCCCAGACCCCACTCCACCACACTCGCCCCGACCCTATCCCACTACACTCGCCCAGACCCCACTCCACTACACTCGCCCCGACCCCACTCCACCACACTCGCCCCGACCCCACTCCACCACACTCGCCCCGACCCCACTCCAGCACACTCGCCCCGACCCCACTCCACTACACTCGCCCCGACCCCACTTCACCTCACTCGCCCCGACCCCACTCCACCACACTCGCCCCGACCCCACTCCACCTCACTCGCCCCGACCCCACTCCACTACACTCGCCTCGACCCATCCACTACACTCGCCCCGACCCCACTCCACCACACTCGCCCCGACCCCACCTACTCCACCACACTCGCCCTGACCCCACTCCACCACACTCGCCCAGACCCCTCCACCACACTCGCCCCGACCCCACTCCACCACACTCGCCCCGACCCCACTCCACCACACCCGCCCCGACCCCACTCCACTACACTCGCCCCGACCCCGCTCCACTACACCCGCCCCGACCCCACTCCACCACACTCGCCCCGACCCTACTCCACCACACTCGCCTCGACCCATCCACTACACTCGCCCCGACCCCACTCCACCACACTCGCCTCGACCCCACTCCACTACACTCGCCCCGACCCCACTCCACCACACTCGCCCCGACCCCACTCCACCACACTCGCCCCGACCCCACTCCACCACACTCCATCACACTCGCCCCGACCCCACTCCACTACGCTCGCCCCGACCCCACTCCACTACGCTCGCCCAGACCCCACTCCACCACACTCGCCCAGACCCCACTCCACCACACTCCACCACACTCGCCCCGACCCCATCCCACTACACTCGCCCCGACCCCACTCCACCACACTCGCCCCGACCCCACTCCACTACACTCGCCCAGACCCCACTCCACCACACTCGCCCCGACCCTATCCCACTACACTCGCCCAGACCCCACTCCACTACACTCGCCCAGACCCCACTCCACCACACTCGCCCCGACCCCACTCCACTACACTCGCCCAGACCCCACCCCACCACACTCGCCCCGACCCCACTCCACTACACTCGCCCCGACCCCACTCCACCACACTCGCCCCGACCCCACTCCACCACACTCGCCCCGACCCCACTCCACCACACTCGCCCAGACCCCACTCCACAACACTCGCCCCGACCCCACTCCAGCACACTCGCCCAGACCCCACTCCACCACACTCGCCCCGACCCCACTCCACCTCACTCGCCCCGACCACACTCCACCTCACTCGCCCCGACCCCACTCCAGCACACTCGCCCTGACCCCACTCCACCACACTCGCCCCGACCCCACTCCAGCACACTCGCCCAGACCCCACTCCACCACACTCGCCCCGACCCCACTCTACAACACTCGCCCCGACCCCACTCCAGCACACTCGGCCAGACCCCACTCCACCACACTCGCCCCGACCCCACTCCACTACACTCGCCCCGACCCCACTCCACTACACTCGCCCCGACCCTATCCCACTACACTCGCCCCGACCCCACTCCACAACACTCGCCCCGACCCCACTCCACCACACTCGCCCAGACCCCACTCCACCACACTCGCCCCGACCCCACTCCACCTCACTCGCCCCTACCCCACTCCAGCACACTCGCCCAGACCCCACTCCACCACACTCGCCCCGACCCCACTCTACAACACTCGCCCCGACCCCACTCCAGCACACTCGGCCAGACCCCACTCCACCACACTCGCCCCGACCCCACTCCACAACACTCGCCCCGACCCCACTCCACCACACTCGCCCAGACCCCACTCCACCACACTCGCCCCGACCCCACTCCACCACACTCGCCCCGACCCCACTCCACAACACTCGCCCCGACCCCACTCCAGCACACTCGCCCAGATGCCACTCCACCACACTCGCCCAGACCCCACTCCACAACACTCGCCCAGACCCCACTCCAGCACACTCGCCCCGACCCCACTCCACAACACTCGCCGCGACCTCACTCCACCAGTCACCCCGACCCCACTCCACCACACTCACCCCGACCCCACTACACCACAATCGCCCAGACCCCACTCCACTACACTCGCCCCGACACCACTCCACCACACTCGCCCAGACCCCACTCCACCACACTCGCCCCGACCCCACTCCACCACACTCGCCCCGACCCCACTCCACCACACTCGCCCCGACCCCACTCCACCACACTCGCCCCGACCCCACTCCACCACACTCGCCCCGACCCCACTCCACCACACTCGCCCCGACCCCACTCTA
Source organism: Arenicola marina (assembly GCA_964019135.1). NCBI lineage: Eukaryota > Metazoa > Annelida > Polychaeta > Arenicolidae > Arenicola > Arenicola marina. The sequence continues at coordinate 41,762,135 of OZ025250.1, forward strand.
CCACACTCGCCCCGACCCTATCCCACTACACTCGCCCCGACCCCACTCCACCACACTCGCCCCGACCCCACTCCACTACACTCGCCCCGACCCCACTCCACCACACTCGCCCAGACCCCACTCCACCACACTCGCCCCGACCCTATCCCACTACACTCGCCCCGACCACACTCCACCACACTCGCCCCGACCCCACTCCACCACACTCTCCCCGACCCCACTCCACTACACTCGCCCCGACCCCACTCCACTACACTCGCCCAGACCCCACTCCACTACACTCGCCCCGACCCCACTCCACTACACTCGCCCAGACCCCACTCCACCACACTCATCCCGACCCTATCCCACTACACTCGCCCAGACCTCACTCTACCACACTCGCCCCGACCCTATCCCACTACACTCGCCCAGACCCCACTCCACTACACTCGCCCCGACCCCACTCCACTACACTCGCCCAGACCCCACTCCACCACACTCGCCCCGACCCTATCCCACTACACTCGCCCAGACCCCACTCCACTACACTCGCCCCGACCCCACTCCACCACACTCGCCCCGACCCCACTCCACCACACTCGCCCCGACCCCACTCCACTACACTCGCCCCGACCACACTTCACCTCACTCGCCCCGACCCCACTCCACCACACTCGCCCCGACCCCACTCCACCTCACTCGCCCCGACCCCACTCCACTACACTCGCCTCGACCCATCCACTACACTCGCCCCGACCCCACTCCACCACACTCGCCCCGACCCCACCTACTCCACCACACTCGCCCTGACCCCACTCCACCACACTCGCCCAGACCCCTCCACCACACTCGCCCCGACCCCACTCCACCACACTCGCCCCGACCCCACTCCACCACACCCGCCCCGACCCCACTCCACTACACTCGCCCCGACCCCGCTCCACTACACCCGCCCCGACCCCACTCCACCACACTCGCCCCGACCCTACTCCACCACACTCGCCTCGACCCATCCACTACACTCGCCCCGACCCCACTCCACCACACTCGCCTCGACCCCACTCCACTACACTCGCCCCGACCCCACTCCACCACACTCGCCCCGACCCCACTCCACCACACTCGCCCCGACCCCACTCCACCACACTCCATCACACTCGCCCCGACCCCACTCCACTACGCTCGCCCCGACCCCACTCCACTACGCTCGCCCAGACCCCACTCCACCACACTCGCCCAGACCCCACTCCACCACACTCCACCACACTCGCCCCGACCCCATCCCACTACACTCGCCCCGACCCCACTCCACTACACTCGCCCCGACCCCACTCCACCACACTCGCCCCGACCCCACTCCACTACACTCGCCCCGACCCCACTCCACCACACTCGCCCCGACCCCACTCCACTACACTCGCCCCGACCCCACTCCACCACACTCCACCACGCTCGCCCTGACCCCACTCAACCACACTCGCCCAGACGTCTCTGAGTCTTCTATTGGTTGAAATTTGACGCCTAAACAATAGGGTGTGCTTTGAGAGATAACGCCCCCCCACCCTTCCCCACCGCTCATCCCACCGGTTGCCACGGTTGCGTTTGGTCACTAGACACAATTTTATGAGTCATGTGACAAAACACTCTCTGCCTTCGACTCGATCCGCTAGGGCTCCATTATATCTCTGTTGTCGCCTACGTCCTCAATGCATTTTCACACTTGCTTGCCAGGGCGACGCTACGCAAATTTATAGGAAAAATGCGTCGCGCATTTCTACAAATTAGTGCTGGGACCCAGCCTAAGCCTAATAACACATGAAATCAGGCGATGAAAAGAAAGAGTTCTGTCGCAATTATAACTTTTTCGAAAGGGTACAAGATGTTTTTGTATTTAATACACAAAGCTGGTTATTTTTATGTTTTATTCTTGAAAATTATAATGTTGCAAGAAATTACAGCTGATTTGACTGTTTTTCAAGAATGTTGAAAGCTTGCGTAGCGCCCCCGTGCGGGGAGCTTGGTGATAAAAGGGTTGTTACGTGATGTGTGCAGTGACTGTATGAACACTGCAACCAGGTGGGCCCCGGAACCCCGTCCATAAAGTAACCCGCCCCGCATGAAAACAGTTTGATTGGTTCCAGGTTAGCCTCACCCCCCCCCGTCACAGGAAGACCGCAGCTTCCGCCCTAGGGCTATACATAGCACCAAGCGCGAGTTGGAGACAGCGAGCGGCCGGCCCGGGATCAGTGATGCGGGTAGTGTGGTTCCTGAGATCAGTGGTGCGGGTAGTGTGGTCCCAGGGATCAGTGATGCGGGTAGTGTAGTCCCTGGGATCAGTGGTGCGGGTAGTGTGGTCACTGGGATCAGTGGTGCGGGGAGTGTGGTCCCTGGGATCAGTGGTGCGGGTAGTGTGGTCCCTGGGATCAGTGGTGCGGGTAGTGTGGTCCCTGGGATCAGTGGTGCGGGTAGTGTGGTCCCTGGGATCAGTGGTGCGGGTAGTGTGGTCCCTGGGATCAGTGGTGCGGGTAGTGTGGTCCCTGGGATCAGTGGTGCGGGTAGTGTGGTCCCTGGGATCAGTGGTGCGGGTAGTGTGGTCACTGGGATCAGTGGTGCGGGTAGTGTGGTCCCTGGGATCAGTGGTGCGGGTAGTGTGGTCCCTGGGATCAGTGGCGCGGGTAGTGTGGTCCCTGGAATCAGTGGTGCGGGTAGTGTGGTCCCTGGGATCAGTGGTGCGGGTAGTGTGGTCCCTGGGATCAGTGGTGCGGGTAGTGTGGTCCCTGGGATCAGTGGTGCGGGTAGTGTGGTCCCTGGGATCAGTGGTGCGGGTAGTGTGGTCCCTGGGATCAGTGGTGCGGGTAGTGTGGTCCCTGGGATCAGTGGTGCGGGTAGTGTGGTCCCTGGGATCAGTGGTGCGGGTAGTGTGGTCACTGGGATCAGTGGTGCGGGTAGTGTGGTCCCTGGGATCAGTGGTACGGGTAGTGTGGTCCCTGGGATCAGTGGTGCGGGTAGTGTGGTCCCTGGGATCAGTGGTGCGGGTAGTGTGGTCCCTGGGATCAGTGGTGCGGGTAGTGTGGTCCCTGGGATCAGTGGTGCGGGTAGTGTGGTCCCTGGGATCAGTGGCGCGGGTAGTGTGGTCCCTGGAATCAGTGGTGCGGGTAGTGTGGTCCCTGGGATCAGTGGTGCGGGTAGTGTGGTCCCTGGGATCAGTGGTGCGGGTAGTGTGGTCCCTGGGATCAGTGGTGCGGGTAGTGTGGTCCCTGGGATCAGTGGTGCGGGTAGTGTGGTCCCTGGGATCAGTGGTGCGGTGAGTGTGGTCCCAGGAATCAGTGGTGCGGGTAGTGTGGTCCCTGGGATCAGTGGTGCGGGTAGTGTGGTCCCTGGGATCAGTGGTGCGGGTAGTGTGGTCACTGGGATCAGTGGTGCGGGTAGTGTGGTCCCTGGGATCAGTGGTGCGGGTAGTGTGGTCCCTGGGATCAGTGGTGCGGGTAGTGTGGTCCCTGGGATCAGTGGTGCGGGTAGTGTGGTCCCTGGGATCAGTGGTGCGGGTAGTGTGGTCCCTGGGATCAGTGGTGCGGGTAGTGTGGTCCCTGGGATCAGTGGCGCGGGTAGTGTGGTCCCTGGAATCAGTGGTGCGGGTAGTGTGGTCCCTGGGATCAGTGGTGCGGGTAGTGTGGTCCCTGGGATCAGTGGTGCGGGTAGTGTGGTCCCTGGGATCAGTGGTGCGGGTAGTGTGGTCCCTGGGATCAGTGGTGCGGGTAGTGTGGTCCCTGGGATCAGTGGTGCGGGTAGTGTGGTCCCTGGGATCAGTGGTGCGGTGAGTGTGGTCTCTGGGATCAGTGGTGCGGGTAGTGTGGTCACTGGGATCAGTGGTGCGGGTAGTGTGGTCCCTGGGATCAGTGGTGCGGGGAGTGTGGTCCCTGGGATCAGTGGTGCGGGTAGTGTGGTCCCTGGGATCAGTGGTGCAGGTAGTGTGGTCCCTGGGATCAGTGGTGCGGGTAGTGTGGTCCCTGGGATCAGTGCTGCGGGTAGTGTGGTCCCTGGAATCAGTGGTGCGGGTAGTGTGGTCCCTGGGATCATTGGTGAGGGGAGTGTGGTCCCTGGGATCAGTGGTGCGGGTAGTGTGGTCCCTGGGATAAGTGGTGCGGGTAGTGTGGTCCTTGGGATCAGTTGTGCGGGGAGTGTGGTCCCTGGGATCAGTGGTGCGGGTAGTGTGGTCCCTGGGATCAGTTGTGCGGGGAGTGTGGTCCCTGGGATCAGTGGTGCGGGTAGTGTGGTCCCTGGGATCAGTGGTGCGGGTAGTGTGGTCACTGGGATCAGTGATGCGGGTAGTGTGGTTCCTAGGATCAGTGGTGCGGGTAGTGTGGTCCCTGGGATCAGTGGTGCCGGGAGTGTGGTCCCTGGGATCAGTGGTGCGGGTAGTGTGGTCGATGGGATCAGTGGTGCGGTTAGTGTGGTCCCTGGGATCAGTGATGCGGGTAGTGTGGTCCCTGGGATCAGTGGTGCGGGTAGTGTGGTCCCTGAGATCAGTGGTGCGGGTAGTGTGGTCCCTGGGATCAGTGGCGCGGGTAGTGTGGTCCCTGGAATCAGTGGTGCGGGTAGTGTGGTCCCTGGGATCAGTGGTGCGGGTAGTGTGGTCCCTGGGATCAGTGGTGCGGGTAGTGTGGTCCCTGGGATCAGTGGTGCGGGTAGTGTGGTCCCTGGGATCAGTGGTGCGGGTAGTGTGGTCCCTGGGATCAGTGGTGCGGGTAGTGTGGTCCCTGGGATCAGTGGTGCGGGTAGTGTGGTCAGTGGGATCAGTGGTGCGGGTAGTGTGGTCCCTGGGATCAGTGGTGCGGGTAGTGTGGTCCCTGGGATCAGTGGTGCGGGTAGTGTGGTCCCTGGGATCAGTGGTGCGGGTAGTGTGGTCCCTGGGATCAGTGGTGCGGGTAGTGTGGTCCCTGGGATCAGTGGTGCGGGTAGTGTGGTCCCTGGGATCAGTGGTGCGGGTAGTGTGGTCCCTGGGATCAGTGGCGCGGGTAGTGTGGTCCCTGGAATCAGTGGTGCGGGTAGGGTGGTCCCTGGGATCAGTGGTGCGGGTAGTGTGGTCCCTGGGATCAGTGGTGCGGGTAGTGTGGTCCCTGGGATCAGTGGTGCGGGTAGTGTGGTCCCTGGGATCAGTGGTGCGGGTAGTGTGGTCCCTGGGATCAGTGGTGCGGGTAGTGTGGTCCCTGGGATCAGTGGTGCGGTGAGTGTGGTCCCTGGAATCAGTGGTGCGGGTAGTGTGGTCCCTGGGATCAGTGGTGCGGGTAGTGTGGTCCCTGGGATCAGTGGTGCGGGTAGTGTGGTCACTGGGATCAGTGGTGCGGGTAGTGTGGTCCCTGGGATCAGTGGTGCGGGTAGTGTGGTCCCTGGGATCAGTGGTGCGGGTAGTGTGGTCCCTGGGATCAGTGGTGCGGGTAGTGTGGTCCCTGGGATCAGTGGTGCGGGTAGTGTGGTCCCTGGGATCAGTGGTGCGGGTAGTGTGGTCCCTGGGATCAGTGGCGCGGGTAGTGTGGTCCCTGGAATCAGTGGTGCGGGTAGTGTGGTCCCTGGGATCAGTGGTGCGGGTAGTGTGGTCCCTGGGATCAGTGGTGCGGGTAGTGTGGTCCCTGGGATCAGTGGTGCGGTTAGTGTGGTCCCTGGGATCAGTGGTGCGGGTAGTGTGGTCCCTGGGATCAGTGGTGCGGGTAGTGTGGTCCCTGGGATCAGTGGTGCGGTGAGTGTGGTCTCTGGGATCAGTGGTGCGGGTAGTGTGGTCCCTGGAATCAGTGGTGCGGGTAGTGTGGTCCCTGGGATCAGTGGTGCGGGGAGTGTGGTCCCTGGGATCAGTGGTGCGGGGAGTGTGGTCCCTGGGATCAGTGGTGCGGGTAGTGTGGTCCCTGGGATCAGTGGTGCGGGTAGTGTGGTCCCTGGGATCAGTGGTGCGGGTAGTGTGGTCCCTGGGATCAGTGGTGCAGGTAGTGTGGTTCCTGGGATCAGTGGTGCGGGTAGTGTGGTCCCTGGGATCAGTGCTGCGGGTAGTGTGGTCCCTGGAATCAGTGGTGCGGGTAGTGTGGTCCTGGGATCATTGGTGAGGGGAGTGTGGTCCCTGGGATCAGTGGTGCGGGTAGTGTGGTCCCTGGGATCAGTGGTGCGGGTAGTGTGGTCCTTGGGATCAGTTGTGCGGGGAGTGTGGTCCCTGGGATCAGTGGTGCGGGTAGTGTGGTCCCTGGGATCAGTTGTGCGGGTAGTGTGGTCCCTGGGATCAGTGGTGCGGGTAGTGTGGTCCCTGGGATCAGTGGTGCGGGTAGTGTGGTCACTGGGATCAGTGATGCGGGTAGTGTGGTTCCTAGGATCAGTGGTGCGGGTAGTGTGGTCCCTGGGATCAGTGGTGCGGGGAGTGTGGTCCCTGGGATCAGTGGTGCGGGTAGTGTGGTCCCTGGGATCAGTGGTGCGGTTAGTGTGGTCCCTGGGATCAGTGATGCGGGTAGTGTGGTCCCTGGGATCAGTGGTGCGGGTAGTGAGGTCCCTGAGATCAGTGGTGCGGGTAGTGTGGTCCCTGGGATCAGAGGTGCGGGTAGTGTGGTCCCTGGGATCAGTGTTGCGGGTAGTGTGGTCCCTGGGATCAGGGGTGCGGGTAGTGTGGTCCATGAGATCAGTGATGCGGGTAGTGTGGTCCCTGGGATCAGTGGTGCGGGTAGTGTAGTCCCTGGGATCAGTGGTGCGGGTAGTGTGGTCCCTGGGATCAGTGGTGCCGGTAGTGTGGTCCCTGGGATCAGTGATGCGGGTAGTGTGGTCACTGGGATCAGTGGTGCGGGTAGTGTGGTCCCTGAGATCAGTGGTGCGGGTAGTGTGGTCCCTGGGATCAGTGGTGCGGGTAGTGTGGTCCCTGGGATCAGTTGGGCGGGGAGTGTGGTCCCTGAGATCAGTGGTGCGGGTAGTGTGGTCCCTGAGATCAGTTGTCCGGGGAGTGTGGTCCCTGGGATCAGTGGTGCGGGTAGTGTGGTCCCTGGGATCAGTGGTGCGGGTTGTGTGGTCTCTGGGATCAGTGGTGCGGGTAGTGTGGTCCCTGGGATCAGTGGTGCGGGTAGTGTGGTCCCTGGGATCAGTGGTGCGCTGAGTGTGGTCCCCGGGATCAGTGGTGCGGGTAGTGTGGTCCCTGGCATCAGTGGTGCGGGTAGTGTGGTCCCTGGGATCAGTGGTGCGGGTAGTGTGATCCCTGGGATCAGTGGTGCGGGTAGTGTGGTCCCTGGGATCAGTGGTGCGGGTAGTGTGGTCCCTGGGATCAGTGGTGCGGGTAGTGTAGTCCCTGTGATCAGTTGTGCGGGGAGTGTGGTCCATGGGATCAGTGGTGCGGGGAGTGTGGTCCCTGGGATCAGTTGTGCGGGGAGTGTGGTCCCTGGGATCAGTGGTGCGGGTAGTGTGGTCCCTGGGATCAGTGGTGCGGGGAGTGTGGTCCCTGGGATCAGTGGTGCGGGTAGTGTAGTCCCTGTGATCAGTTGTGCGGGGAGTGTGGTCCATGGGATCAGTGGTGCGGGTAGTGTGGTCCCTGGGATTAGTAGTGCGGGTAGTGTGGTCCTTGGGATCAGTGGTGCGGTGAGTGTCGTCCCTGGGATCAGTGGTGCGGGTAGTGTGGTCCCTGTGATCAGTGGTGCGGGTAGTTTGGTCCCTGGGATCAGTGGTGCGGTGAGTGTGGTCCCTGGGATCAGTGGTGCGGGTAGTGTGGTCCCTGGGATCAGTGGTGCGGGTAGTGTGGTCCCTGGGATCAGTGGTGCGGGTAGTGTGGTCACTGGGATCAGTGGTGCGGGTAGTGTGGTCCCTGGGATCAGTGGTGCGGTGAGTGTGGTCCCTGGGATCAGTGGTGCGGGTAGTGTGGTCCCTGGGATCAGTGGCGCGGGTAGTGTGGTCACTGGGATCAGTGGTGCGGGTAGTGTGGTCCCTGGGATCAGTGGTGCGGGTAGTGTAGTCACTGGGATCAGTGGTGCGGGTAGTGTGGTCCCTGGGATCAGTTGTGCGGGGAGTGTGGTCACTGGGATCAGTGGTGCGGGTGGTGTGGTCCCTGGGATCAGTGGTGCGGGTAGTGTGGTCCCTGGGGTCAGTGGTGCAGGTAGTGTGGTCCCTGGGATCAGTGGTGCGGGTAGTGTGGTCCCTGGGATCAGTGGTGCGGGTAGTGTGGTCACTGGGATCAGTGGTGCGGGTAGTGTGGTCCCTGGGATCAGTGGTGCGGGTAGTGTGGTCCCTGGGATCAGTGGTGCGGGTAGTGTGGTCCCTGGGATCAGTGGTGCGGGTAGTGTGGTCCCTGGGATCAGTGGTGCGGGGAGTGTGGTCCCTGGGATCAGTGGTGCGGGTAGTGTGGTCCCTGGGATCAGTGGTGCGGGTAGTGTGGTCCCTGGGATCAGTGGTGCGAGTAGTATGGTCCCTGGGATCAGTGGTGCGGGTAGTGTGGTCCCTGGGATCAGTGGTGCGGGTAGTGTGGTCCCTGGGATCAGTGGTGCGGGTAGTGTGCTCCCTGGGATCAGTGGTGGGGTAGTGTGGTCCCTGGGATCAGTGGTGGGGTAGTGTGGTCCCTGGGATCAGTGGTGCGGGTAGTGTGGTCCCTGGGATCAGTGGTGCGGGTAGTGTGCTCCCTGGGATCAGTGGTGCGGGTAGTGTGCTCCCTGGGATCAGTGGTGCGGGTAGTGTGCTCCCTGGGATCAGTGGTGCGGGTAGTGTGGTCCCTGGGATCAGTGGTGCGGGTAGTGTGGTCCCTGGGATCAGTGGTGCGGGTAGTGTGGTCCCTGGGATCAGTGGTGCGGGTAGTGTGGTCCCTGGGATCAGTGGTGCGGGTAGTGTGGTCCCTGGGATCAGTGGTGCGGGTAGTGTGTGTGGTCTTACGTGCGCTGTGGTCGCGCTTTAACCTGGCCGCCGATTAAGTTGGCCGCGAGGGAGGTACACTGGGGCTAGATATCACGTTGTTGTATAGATTAATCCTTTAGCTATCAAATTCTGCCATACAATCAGAAATATGTTCCACTTGTATCTGTGTTTGCAAGACGTTATACGGAGTACCGGTGTCCGATCCGGGCGCCATATTTGTTTTGGCGCATGCTGGTGCCTGTGAATGTAACTTGGTTCCTATGCTCTTGTTAGCATACGACCCCTACTGGGGGTAGTGTCACCAGCACTGAAGCCCGGGGGCAGTGTCACCAGCACTGACGCCTGGGGGTAGTGTCACCAGTACTGAAGCCTGGGGGTAGTGTCGCCAGCACTGAAGCCTGGGGGTAGTGTCACCAGCACTGAAGCCTGGAGGTAGTGTCACCAGCACTGAAGCCTGGGGGTAGTGTCGCCAGCACTGAAGCCTGGGGGTAGTGTCACCAGCACTGAAGCCTGGAGGTAGTGTCACCAGCACTGAAGCCTGGGGGTAGTGTCACCAGCACTGAAGCCTGGGGGTAGTGTCACCAGCACTGAAGCCCGGGGGTAGTGTCACCAGCACTGAAGCCTTGGGGTAGTGTCACCAGTACTGAAGCCTGGGGGTAGTGTCACCAGCACTGAAGCCTGGGTAGTGTCACCAGCACTGAAGCCCGGGGGTAGTGTCACCAGCACTGAAGCCTGGGGGTAGTGTCACCAGCACTGAAGCCCGGGGGTAGTGTCACCAGCACTGAAGCCTGGGGGTAGTGTCACCAGTACTGAAGCCTGGGGGTAGTGTCACCAGCACTGAAGCCTGGGTAGTGTCACCAGCACTGAAGCCTGGGGGCAGTGTTACCAGCACTGAAGCCTAGGGGTAGTGTCACCAGCACTGAAGCCTGGGGGTAGTGTCACCAGTACTGAAGCCTAGGGGTAGTGTCACCAGCACTGAAGCCTGGGGGGAGTGTCACCAGCACTGAAGCCTGGAGGTAGTGTCACCAGCACTGAAGCCTGGGGGCAGTGTCACCAGTACTGAAGCCTGGGGGGAGTGTCACCAGCACTGAAGCCTGGGGGTAGTGTCACCAGCACTGAAGCCTGGGGGCAGTGTCACCAGCACTGAAGCCCGGGGGTAGTGTCACCAGCATTGAAGCCTGGGGGTAGTGTCACCAGCACTGAAGCATGGGGGCAGTGTCACCAGCACTGAAGCCTGGGGGCAGTGTCACCAGCACTGAAGCCTGGGGGTTGTGTCACCAGCACTGAAGCCTGGGGGCAGTGTTACCAGCACTGAAGCCTGGGGGCAGTGTCACCAGCACTGAAGCCTAGGGGTAGTGTCACCAGCACTGAAGCCTAGGGGTAGTGTCACCAGCACTGAAGCCTGGGGGTAGTGTCACCAGTACTGAAGCCTAGGGGTAGTGTCACCAGCACTGAAGCCTGGTGGCAGTGTCACCAGCACTGAAGCCTGGGGGCAGTGTCACCAGCACTGAAGCCTGGGGGTAGTGTCACCAGTACTGAAGCCTGGTGGCAGTGTCACCAGCACTGAAGCCTGGGGGTAGTGTCACCAGCACTGAAGCATGGGGGCAGTGTCACCAGCACTGAAGCCTGGGGGCAGTGTCACCAGCACTGAAGCCTGGGGGTTGTGTCACCAGCACTGAAGCCTGGGGGCAGTGTTACCAGCACTGAAGCCTGGGGGCAGTGTCACCAGCACTGAAGCCTGGGGGTAGTGTCACCAGCACTGAAGCCTAGGGGTAGTGTCACCAGCACTGAAGCCTGGGGGTAGTGTCACCAGTACTGAAGCCTAGGGGTAGTGTCACCAGCACTGAAGCCTGGTGGCAGTGTCACCAGCACTGAAGCCTGGGGGTAGTGTCACCAGCACTGAAGCCTGGGGGTAGTGTCACCAGTACTGAAGCCTGGTGGCAGTGTCACCAGCACTGAAGCCTGGGGGTAGTGTCACCAGCACTGAAGCCTGGGGGTAGGGTCACCAGCACTGAAGCCCGGGGGTAGTGTCACCAGCACTGAAGCCCGGGGGTAGTGTCACCAGCATTGAAGCCTGGGGGTAGTGTCACCAGCACTGAAGCATGGGGGCAGTGTCACCAGCACTGAAACCTGGGGGCAGTGTCACCAGCACTGAAGCCCGGGGGCAGTGTCACCAGCACTGAAGCCTGGGGGCAGTGTCACCAGCACTGAAGCCTGGGGGTAGTGTCACCAGCATTGAAGCCTGGGGGTAGTGTCACCAGCACTGAAGCCTGGGTAGTGTCACCAGCACTGAAGCCTGGGGGTAGGGTCACCAGCACTGAAGCCTGAGGGTAGTGTCACCAGCACTGAAGCCTGGGTAGTGTCACCAGCACTGAAGCCTGGGGGTAGTGTCACCAGCACTGAAGCCTGGGGGCAGTGTCACCAGCACTGAAGCCTGGGGGTAGTGTCACCAGTACTGAAGCCTGGGGGCAGTGTCACCAGCACTGAAGCCTGGGGGGAGTGTCACCAGTACTGAAGCCTGGGGGTAGTGTCACCAGCACTGAAGCCTGGGGGTAGTGTCACCAGCACTGAAGCCTGGGGGTAGTGTCACCAGCACTGGAGCCTGGGGGTAGTGTCACCAGCACTGAAGCCTGGGGGTAGTGTCACCAGCACTGACGCCTGGGGGTATCGTCACCGGTACTGAAGCCTGGGGGTAATGTCATCAGCACTGTTAACTGATAAAACAAGCTGAAAGAATCGTTCACAATTATCTCAGGGGACTAAAACTGTGTCATAATCTCATAAATAACGCGATCTGCTGCCTGGACGCTGGGAGACTGATCGGTTTCAACTCCGCTGTTACACGTTATCAATTTCAGGGGACCAAGTTTTTCCCTTCTTCTCTCCTCTCTCTCTGTCTCGCATAGTTGCCATCAGGCTCCTTAAGTCCCAAATGGTTCGGGATTAAACTCTTTAAATCTCGTTTCGGGTTCGGGATTATGATCGTTAAGTCTGATACGAGCACGGGATTATGCCCTGCAAGTCTCGTACAGTTCGGTATTAGGCTCTTTAAGTCTCGTACGGATTGGGAATTAGTAGGCTCTTTAAGTTTCGTATTGATTCGATATTAGGCTCTAACATTAAAGCAATATGCTTACATGCGCCATCTTAGATTTTTTACATTTTAGAATCAAGACTAAAGTATCTCAAAATTTATGATGCATATGTTTTTATATCTCTTTGAGTCTGTAAAACAAACATTTCAACATAAAACTGCGCGGTTTATTTTTATCGCGCGCGGACGTGATAGCGAGCCGCGGTCGACATCACACACAAAATAGCGAACTGCGAACAGGCGCGTAGGGATATAAAGCCGGCCACCAACTTCTGCTCCGTTGACCAAAATGGTTCTCTCCGGATAGCCCGCAGGCTTTCAGGATTGCAACTCAAGACAGAATGTACTTATTTGACATGAAGAAGAGGTTGGTAATACAAAACATTACGGAATATATTGCTTTAAGGTATAAACCTAAGTAGCTAGCGCCAGGAGACCGACGAAAACCGAAAAGTACTAACGAATATCAGAACATACTATATTACGAGAGCGGAGATGAGGCTTTGTAACTTTCACAACATTTCGGGATTAGGCTCTCAAATTCTCAGTCGTAAGTTTCGTACGGTTTGGGATTAGGCTCTTTAAACATTGTAATGGTTAAGGATTAGGCTCTTTAAGCATTTTACTGGATAAGGATTAGGCTCTTTAAGCATGGTTATGCTTAAAGATTAGGCTCTTTAAGCATGGTAATGGTTAAGGATTAGGCTCTTTAAGTATGGTAATGGTTAAGGATTAGGCTCTTCAACCATTGTAATGGTTAAAGATTAGGCTCTTTAAGCATTGCAATGGTTAATGATTAGGCTCTTTAAGCATTGTAATGGATAAGGATTAGGCTCTTTAAGCATTGTAATGGTTAAGGATTAGGCTCTTTAAGCATGGTAATGGTTAAGGATTTGGCTCTTTAAGCATGGTAATGGTTAAGGATTTGGCTCTTTAAGCATGGTAATGGTTAAGGATTAGGCTCTTTAAGCATTGTAATGGTTAAGGATTTGGCTCTTTAAGCATGGTAATGGTTAAGGATTTGGCTCTTTAAGCATGGTAATGGTTAAGGATTTGGCTCTTTAAGCATTGTAATGGTTAATGATTAGGCTCTTTAAGCATGGTAATGGTTAAGGATTTGGCTCTTTAAGCATGGTAATGGTTAAGGATTTGGCTCTTTAAGCATGGTAATGGTTAAGGATTAGGCTCTTTAAGCATTGTAATGGTTAAGGATTTGGCTCTTTAAGCATGGTAATGGTTAAGGATTTGGCTCTTTAAGCATGGTAATGGTTAAGGATTTGGCTCTTTAAGCATTGTAATGGTCAAGGATTTGGCTCTTTAAGCATGGTAATGGTTAAGGATTAGGCTCTTTAAGCATTGTAATGGTTAAGGATTAGGCTCTTTAAGCATTGTAATGGATAAAGATTAGGCTCTTTAAGCATTGTAATGGTTAGGGATTAGGCTCTTTAAGCATTGTAATGGATAAGGATTAGGTTCTTTAAGTATTGTAATGGTTAGGGATTAGGCTCTTTAAGCATTGTAATGGTTTAGGATTAGGCTCTTTAAGCATTGTAATGGTTAGGGATTAGGCTCTTTAAGCATTGTAATGGATAAGGATTAGGCTCTTTAAGCATTGTAATGGTTAAGGATTAGGCTCTTTAAGCATTGTAATGGATAAGGATTAGGCTCTTTAAGCATGGTACTGGTTTAGGATTAGGCTCTTTAAGCATTGTAATGGTTAGGGATTAGGCTCTTTAAGCATTGTAATGGTTAGGGATTAGGCTCTTTAAGCATTGTAATGGATAAGGATTAGGCTCTTTAAGCATTGTAATGGTTAAGGATTAGGCTCTTTAAGCATTGTAATGGTTAAGAATTAGGCTCTTTAAGCATTGTAATGGTTAAGGATTAGGCGCTTTAAGCATGGTAATGGTTAAGGATTAGGCTCTTTAAGCATTGTAATGGTTAAGAATTAGGCTCTTTAAGCATTGTAATGGTTAAGGATTAGGCGCTTTAAGCATTGTAATGGTTAAGGATTAGGCTCTTTAAGCATTGTAATGGTTAAGAATTAGGCTCTTTAAGCATTGTAATGGATAAGGATTAGGCTCTTTAAGCATTGTAATGGTTAAGGATTAGGCTCTTTAAGCATTGTAATGGTTAAGAATTAGGCTCTTTAAGCATTGTAATGGTTAAGGATTAGGCGCTTTAAGCATAGTAATGGTTAAGGATTAGGCTCTTTAAGCATTGTAATGGTTAAGGATTAGGCTCTTTAAGCATGGTAATGGTTAAGGATTAGGCTCTTTAAGCATTGTAATGGTTAAGGATTAGGCTCTTTAAGCATTGTAATGGTTAAGGATTAGGCTCTTTAAGCATTGTAATGGATAAGGATTAGGCTCTTTAAGCATTGTAATGGTTAGGGATTAGGCTCTTTAAGCATTGTAATGGTTAGGGATTAGGCTCTTTAAGCATTGTAATGGTTAAGAATTAGGCTCTTTAAGCATTGTAATGGTTAAGGATTAGGCGCTTTAAGCATTGTAATGGTTAAGGATTAGGCTCTTTAAGCATTGTAATGGTTAAGAATTAGGCTCTTTAAGCATTGTAATGGATAAGGATTAGGCTCTTTAAGCATTGTAATGGTTAAGGATTAGGCTCTTTAAGCATTGTAATGGTTAAGAATTAGGCTCTTTAAGCATTGTAATGGTTAAGGATTAGGCGCTTTAAGCATAGTAATGGTTAAGGATTAGGCTCTTTAAGCATTGTAATGGTTAAGGATTAGGCTCTTTAAGCATGGTAATGGTTAAGGATTAGGCTCTTTAAGCATTGTAATGGTTAAGGATTAGGCTCTTTAAGCATTGTAATGGTTAAGGATTAGGCTCTTTAAGCATTGTAATGGATAAGGATTAGGCTCTTTAAGCATTGTAATGGTTAGGGATTAGGCTCTTTAAGCATTGTAATGGTTAGGGATTAGGCTCTTTAAGCATTGTAATGGATAAGGATTAGGTTCTTTAAGTATTGTAATGGTTAGGGATTAGGCTCTTTAAGCATTGTAATGGTTTAGGATTAGGCTCTTTAAGCATTGTAATGGTTAGGGATTAGGCTCTTTAAGCATTGTAATGGATAAGGATTAGGCTCTTTAAGCATTGTAATGGTTAAGGATTAGGCTCTTTAAGCATTGTAATGGATAAGGATTAGGCTCTTTAAGCATGGTACTGGTTTAGGATTAGGCTCTTTAAGCATTGTAATGGTTAGGGATTAGGCTCTTTAAGCATTGTAATGGTTAGGGATTAGGCTCTTTAAGCATTGTAATGGATAAGGATTAGGCTCTTTAAGCATTGTAATGGTTAAGGATTAGGCTCTTTAAGCATTGTAATGGTTAAGAATTAGGCTCTTTAAGCATTGTAATGGTTAAGGATTAGGCGCTTTAAGCATGGTAATGGTTAAGGATTAGGCTCTTTAAGCATTGTAATGGTTAAGAATTAGGCTCTTTAAGCATTGTAATGGATAAGGATTAGGCTCTTTAAGCATTGTAATGGTTAAGGATTAGGCTCTTTAAGCATTGTAATGGTTAAGAATTAGGCTCTTTAAGCATTGTAATGGTTAAGGATTAGGCGCTTTAAGCATGGTAATGGTTAAGGATTAGGCTCTTTAAGCATTGTAATGGTTAAGGATTAGGCTCTTTAAGCATGGTAATGGTTAAGGATTAGGCTCTTTAAGCATTGTAATGGTTAAGGATTAGGCTCTTTAAGCATTGTAATGGTTAAGGATTAGGCTCTTTAAGCATTGTAATGGTTAAGGATTAGGCTCTTTAAGCATTGTAATGGTTAAGGATTAGGCTCTTTAAGCATTGTAATGGTTAAGGATTAGGCGCTTTAAGCATGGTAATGGTTAAGGATTAGGCTCTTTAAGCATGGTAATGGTTAAGGATTAGGCGCTGCAGGTCTTCTACGTGTGCAGAATTACATCCCGCCAGTCTGGCACACTTTAAGTGTCTGCCTGGCAGTCCGGGCCGGCCGCCCCAGTGTCGCCCTCAGCCCGCAGCCCACAGCCAGGTAACACACCCAGCGCCCCCCGCGGCAGCGAAAGAAACAAGTGAAGAGCTGCTTCTCACGCGGCTCCCCACACCGTCTGTGGGCGGGGGTGGGGGGTCTCAGGCTCCTCTGCTACCACAAAAATAAGCCATTCAAGATGATGTCCCATTAAACTCCAGAAAAAATAACACAAAAAATCGCTGCATGGAGACACTTTTAAAGGATTCGTCCTTCACGGGTAGTGTGTAGATATCTGGTGCTGATGTGAGGACATGACTCGGCACGTATAGAACCCTACGAGAACAGGTTGAAGTGGTGAGCGAGAACCTGCCCTCCAGTGCAATGGCAAGGACCAGCCCTTCCCAGGGCCTCACAATAAAAACTGGTGACGTAAGTTTAAAAAGTAGACACGCTGACTCAAAATATTTGTTTTCCCCTGAGGCCATCCGGGTTGTCGTATGCGCGTGTATGTGTCTGAGTCACAGTGGGGAGTCGTCACCTGGGGCGTACGCCAAGGAATGGGGGCGGGACGGACAGAGAGGGAAGGTACGCCAAGGACTGGGGGCGGGATGGACAGAGAGGGAAGGTAGGCCAAGGAATGGGGGCGGGACGGACAGAGAGGGAAGGTACGCCAAGGACTGCGGGCGGGATGGACAGGGAGGGAAGGTACGCCAAGGACTGCGGGCGGGACGGACAGAGAGGGAAGGTACGCCAAGGACTGGGGGCGGGACGGACAGAGAGGGAAGGTACGCCAAGGACTGCGGGCGGGATGGACAGAGAGGAAAGGAATGGAATGTTGGTGTTTTAGGCCACTTTTGTGCACATACAGGCTAAATTGGGCCAAGGAACTTCCCGAGACGATGAAGGATGAAGGAATGAAACATGCCCCAGATTAGGTGCCCGAGCCCGGATTCGAACCCAGGACCTATTGATCTGCGGTCTAGTGCGCTAACCACTACACCAGGGAGGCCCCCGAGAGGGACGGTACGCCAAGGACTGGGGGCGGGATGGACAGAGAGGGAAGGTACGCCAAGGACTGCGGGCGGGACGGACAGAGAGGGAAGGTACGCCAAGGACTGCGGGCGGGATGGACAGAGAGGGAAGGTACGCCAAGGACTGCGGGCGGGACGGACAGAGAGGGAAGGTACGCCAAGGACTGCGGGCGGGATGGACAGAGAGGGGAGGTACGCCAAGGACTGCGGGCGGGACGGACAGAGAGGGAAGGTACGCCAAGGACTGGGGGCGGGATGGACAGAGAGGGAAGGTACGCCAAGGACTGCGGGCGGGATGGACAGAGAGGGAAGGTACGCCAAGGACTGCGGGCGGGACGGACAGAGAGGGAAGGTACGCCAAGGACTGGGGGCGGGATGGACAGAGAGGGAAGGTACGCCAAGGACTGCGGGCGGGATGGACAGAGAGGGAAGGTACGCCAAGGACTGTAGGCGGGACGGACAGAGAGAGAAGGTACGCCAAGGACTGCGGGCGGGATGGACAGAGAGGGAAGGTACGCCAAGGACTGCGGGCGGGACGGACAGAGAGGGAAGATACGCCAAGGACTGCGGGCGGGATGGACAGAGAGGGAAGGTACGCCAAGGACTGGGGGCGGGATGGACAGAGAGGGAAGGTACGCCAAGGACTGCGGGCGGGACGGACAGAGAGGGAAGATACGCCAAGGACTGCGGGCGGGATGGACAGAGAGGGAAGGTACGCCAAGGACTGGGGGCGGGATGGACAGAGAGGGAAGGTACGCCAAGGACTGTGGGCGGGATGGACAGAGAGGGAAGGTACGCCAAGGACTGCGGGCGGGATGGACAGAGAGGGAAGGTACGCCAAGGACTGCGGGCGGGACGGACAGAGAGAGAAGGTACGCCAAGGACTGCGGGCGGGACGGACAGAGAGAGAAGGTACGCCAAGGACTGTGGGCGGGACGGACAGAGAGGGAAGGTACGCCAAGGACTGGGGGCGGGATGGACAGAGAGGGAAGGTACGCCAAGGACTGGGGGCGGGATGGACAGAGAGTGGTGGTACGCCAAGGACTGCGGGCGGGATGGACAGAGAGGGGAGGTACGCCAAGGACTGCGGGCGGGACGGACAGAGAGGGAAGGTACGCCAAGGATTGCGGGCGGGATGGACAGAGAAGGAAGGTACGCCAAGGACTGTGGGCGGGACGGACAGTAAGGAAAGGTACGCCAAGGACTGGGGGCGGGATGGACAGAGAGGGAAGGTACGTCAAGGACTGCGGGCGGGATAGACAGAGAGGGAAGGTACGCCAAGGACTACGGGCGGGACGGACAGAGAGGGAAGGTACGCCAAGGACTGGGGGCGGGACGGACAGAGAGGGAAGGTACGCCAAGGACTGCGGGCGGGATGGACAGAGAGGGAAGGTACGCCAAGGACTGGGGGCGGGATGGACAGAGAGGGAAGGTACGCCAAGGACTGCGGGCGGGATGGACAGAGAGTGGTGGTACGCCAAGGACTGCGGGCGGGATGGACAGAGAGGGGAGGTACGCCAAGGACTGCGGGCGGGACGGACAGAGAGGGAAGGTACGCCAAGGATTGCGGGCGGGATGGACAGAGAAGGAAGGTACGCCAAGGACTGTGGGCGGGACGGACAGTAAGGAAAGGTACGCCAAGGACTGGGGGCGGGATGGACAGAGAGGGAAGGTACGTCAAGGACTGCGGGCGGGATAGACAGAGAGGGAAGGTACGCCAAGGACTGCGGGCGGGACGGACAGAGAGGGAAGGTACGCCAAGGACTGGGGGCGGGACGGACAGAGAGGGAAGGTACGCCAAGGACTGCGGGCGGGATGGACAGAGAGGGAAGGTACGCCAAGGACTGGGGGCGGGATGGACAGAGAGGGAAGGTACGCCAAGGACTGCGGGCGGGACGGACAGAGAGGGAAGGTACGCCAAGGACTGGGGGCGGGACGGACAGAGAGGGAAGGTACGCCAAGGACTGGGGGCGTGATGGACAGAGAGGGAAGGTACGTCAAGGACTGCGGGCGGGATGGACAAAGAGGGAAGGTACGCCAAGGACTGGGGGCGGGACGGACAGAGAGGGAAGGTACGCCAAGGACTGGGGGCGGGACGGACAGAGAGGGAAGGTACGCCAAGGACTGCGGGCGTGATGGACAGAGAGGGAAGGTACGCCAAGGACTGCGGGCGTGATGGACAGAGAGGGAAGGTACGTCAAGGATTGCGGGCGGGATGGACAAAGAGGGAAGGTACGCCAAGGACTGGGGGCGGGACGGACAGAGAGGGAAGGTACGTCAAGGACTGCGGGCGGGATGGACAAAGAGGGAAGGTACGCCAAGGACTGGGGGCGGGACGGACAGAGAGGGAAGGTACGCCAAGGACTGGGGGCGGGACGGACAGAGAGGGAAGGTACGCCAAGGACTGCGGGCGTGATGGACAGAGAGGGAAGGTACGTCAAGGACTGGGGGCGGGATGGACAGAGAGGGAAGGGCGGAGCGGCTGAGTGAAAGTGGACGTAAAAGTAACTTATATGTTTATAAAACAGAAATAGCGGGGATAGTTGATAATTAAATGTCAATTAATTATTTATTGCTAATGTGGAGAGGGAGGAGGTGGGTGGCGTTCCACTGCATTCGCTTCAATCCCACCTGTTTGCGGCCGCTTCAGACTTTCATCATTTTCCCATGGATTACTCAGCCTGGTTTAGCTCATGTATGTACAAAAGTGGCTTAAAACTGCACTACACCCACGCTCGAGGCGGGCGAGCGCATGGCCGGAAACCGGAAACTGGCGTGACCTAAATAACACGCGACGTATTCAAGTTCTACAGATTCAACCGGCATAGCACCCCTCCCCTCCCCCCCCCCCTCCCCCGTCTCTATCTCACGCTCCAGGGCCCTAAGCGTGACCTGACATATTATGATGTTATTGGTGGTTATATAATGCGTTAACCAAAGTTGTATGACTGTAAGTGGTAGTGCTAGCCCCACTGATCGTAGAGAGCTGCCTGAGAATACCTGGACTCCTGGCGAGCAGTTGGAGAAAGCCTCTACCGCGCCCCCTAGCGAGCACCTAGCAAACACCTCCACCGCGCCCCCTAGCGAGCACCTAGCAAACACCTCCACCGCGCCCCCTAGAGATCATTTGAGAACACCTCCACCGCGCCCCCTAGAGAGCATTCGAGAACATCTCCACCGTGCCCCCTAGCGAACAGCCAAAGAACACCTCTGCCGTGCCCCCTAGCGAGCAGTCAGAAAACACCTCCACCGTGCCCCATAGCGAACAGTCGGGGAACACCTCCACCGCGCCCCCTAGCGAGCAGTCGGGAAACACCTCTACCGTGCCCCCTAGCGAGCAGTCGGGGAACACCTCCACCGCGCCCCCTAGCGAGCAGTCGGGGAAAACCTTTACCGTGCCCCCTAGCGAGCAGTCGGGGAACACCTCTACCGTGCCCGCTAGCGAGCAGTCGGGGAACACCTCTACCGTGCCCCCTAGCGAGCAGTCGGGGAACACCTCTACCGTGCCCCCTAGCGAGCAGTCGGGGAACAC
The DNA here is from genome assembly GCA_964019135.1 of Arenicola marina. Lineage (NCBI taxonomy): Eukaryota > Metazoa > Annelida > Polychaeta > Arenicolidae > Arenicola > Arenicola marina. The sequence continues at coordinate 41,782,592 of OZ025250.1, forward strand.
CTCTACCGTGCCCCCTAGCGAGCAGCCATAGAACACCTCATAACCGCATAGGGGCACAAATGATGACCCACGACTTTCTTTTCAATAAAATCAAGGGGTACAATTGAGGGAAAAAACATACACGTCCACTGAGTTATGCCCCCCACTTACATCTCGCTGGTCCCCCCCCCCCCTCCTCCCCGCCCCCCGCCATCCTGTAGCCGCCCTCCAGACCATCATGCACAACAACACTCTTCGGGGGATCAGTGCCACGAGGCGCGTCGGATTCACTGCCGAGCTTATCCCACTTCCGGTTTCTATCAAGTGAAAGGCCAGATTTGAATGTGGAATATGAGGACACAAACTAAAGTGCTTTAAATAAGACACTAGGCTTAAATCCGCATCATTGAAGAGGCAAAGGCACTAGCGATCCACTGACAGGGTGAGTGGGGTGGACGGAAGGAGGGTGGGGGTGGGGGGGGTGGTCGTCATTGGTGATTACCATTATACGTTGGAGCTATACTGGACTTGTGATGAAAGAGCATGGGACGATTTGACTTCTAATGATAATAATGACTGGATTTTATTAACGCCTTGGAGTCAAGTCGTCTCTACTCTATCTGCTGATCTCCTCTCTAACCCTACGCCATAGCACCCCCCCCCCCCCACTCTCCACCCTCACCACTACACGGCCTACCCCCCCCCCCTCCCCTACATGGATGCCTCTTACACTTGTACCCCTTCCAAATGTTGTACTGTTTTTAATCCCCACCCTTGACTTGTATTCATAATGTTGCCCCCCCCACCCTAGCACGCCGCCTCATCTCTGCCCCCCCCCCATCCCCTCCCAGCCTCCAGACCCCAGTGTCTCCTCACCCCACCCCACCCCACCCCCTCCACCGATCGACTGCAGCCTATTTTTTCAGGTTCCGCCATCGCCGCTGGCTGCTTCACAGATGTTTGTCTTTTAGTGTCCTGCGGGTCGTTGTGTTTTAGTAGCCGCCGTCGGTTCCCGCGCCTTGCGCGGACTTATATGGCGAGCAGACGACATCTCGGGAGAAAGCTCGCAAATCACGCGTGAGCGTGACTTACAGTTCACTGGCTGTGTGAAATGGCGCGTGAATGACCGGGCTGTTGTTGTGACCAGTGTGAGTGCGGTAGGCGACCCACCACCATGACCACGACAGTGGCCTACGGCAAAACACGGCTCAACGACGACGCAGGCGGAAACTGGACTGTCGCAGGTAGGCGATGAATCTTTATAAATAACAAAGATGCATTGACAATGTTATCGTGATGATGTGTGATTGTGGAAGTGCAATATGAACACGGCGAGGTGACGGAACAATGCGCGGTCAACCCGCTGCAAACCACCGCTAATAACGACATGTAGACGGGCCTCATTGTTATACCATCGTGTGTCAGTGATTGGGCCTCATTGTTATACCATCGTGTGTCAGTGATTGGGCCTCATTGTTATACCATCGTGTGTCAGTGATTGGGCCTCATTGTTATACCATCGTGTGTCAGTGATTGGGCCTCATTGTTATACCATCGTGTGTCAGTGATTGGGTCTCATTGTTATACCATCGCGTGTCAGTGATTGGGCCTCATTGTTATACCATCGTGTGTCAGTGATTGGGCCTCATTGTTATACCATCGTGTGTCAGTGATTGGGCCTCATTGTTATACCATCGTGTGTCAGTGATTGGGTCTCATTGTTATACCATCGCGTGTCAGTGATTGGGCCTCATTGTTATACCATCGTGTGTCAGTGATTGGGCCTCATTGTTATACCATCGTGTGTCAGTGATTGGGCCTCATTGTTATACCATCGTGTGTCAGTGATTGGGCCTCATTGTTATACCCTTGTGTGTCAGTGATTGGGTCTCATTGTTATACCATCGTGTGTCAGTGATTGGGCCTCATTGTTATACCATCGTGTGTCAGTGATTGGGCCTCATTGTTATACCATCGTGTATCAGTGATTGGGCCTCATTGTTATACCATCGTGTGTCAGTGATTGGGCCTCATTGTTATACCATCGTGTGTCAGTGATTGGACCTCATTGTTATACCATCGTGTGTCAGTGATTGGACCTTATTGTTATACCATCGTGTGTCAGTGATTGGGCCTCATTGTTATATCATCGTGTGTCAGTGATTGGACCTCATTGTTATACCATCGTGTGTCAGTGATTGGGCCTCATCGTTATACCATCGTGTGTCAGTGATTGGGCCTCATTGTTATACCATCGTGTGTCAGTGATTGGACCTCATTGTTATACCATCGTGTGTCAGTGATTGGGCCTCATTGTTATACCATCGCGTGTCAGTGATTGGACCTCATTGTTATACCATCGTGTGTCAGTGATTGGGCCTCATTGTTATACCATCGTGTGTCAGTGATTGGGCCTCATTGTTATACCATCGTGTGTCAGTGATTGGGCCTCATTGTTATACCATCGTGTGTCAGTGATTGGGTCTCATTGTTATACCATCGTGTGTCAGTGATTGGGCCTCATTGTTATACCATCGTGTGTCAGTGATTGGGCCTCATTGTTATACCATCGTGTGTCAGTGATTGGACCTCATTGTTATACCATCGTGTGTCAGTGATTGGACCTCATTGTTATACCATTGTGTGTCAGTGATTGGGTCTCATTGTTATACCATCGTGTGTCAGTGATTGGGCCTCATTGTTATACCATCGTGTGTCAGTGATTGGGCCTCATTGTTATACCATCGTGTGTCAGTGATTGGGCCTCATTGTTATACCATCGTGTGTCAGTGATTGGACCTCATTGTTATACCATCGTGTGTCAGTGATTGGACCTCATTGTTATACCATCGTGTGTCAGTGATTGGACCTCATTGTTATACCATCGTGTGTCAGTGATTGGGCCTCATTGTTATACCATCGTGTGTCAGTGATTGGGCCTCATTGTTATACCATCGTGTGTCAGTGATTGGGCCTCATTGTTATACCATCGTGTGTCAGTGATTGGGCCTCATTGTTATACCATCGTGTGTCAGTGATTGGGCCTCATTGTTATACCATCGTGTGTCAGTGATTGGAGGAGGTGTTCGGAGGCTCTGTCTCTGGGGAATGGCGGAAGCGGGGAGAGACACCACAGGGAGGGTCTGCCCTACCCCGCCACGGGAAGGGTCTGCCCTACCCCGCCACGGGGAGGGTCTGCCCTACCCTGCCACGGGGAGGGTCTGCCCTACCCCGCCACGGGGAGGGTGTGCTCTACCCCGCCACGGGAAGGGTCTGCCCTACCCCGCCACGGGGAGGGTCTGCCCTACCCTGCCACGGGAAGGGTCTGCCCTACCCCGCCACGGGGAGGGTCTGCCCTACCCCGCCACGGGGAGGGTCTGCCCTACCCTGCCACGGGGAGGGTCTGCCCTACCCCGCCACGGGGAGGGTGTGCCCTACCCCGCCACGGGAAGGGTCTGCCCTACCCCGCCACGGGAAGGGTCTGCCCTACCCCGCCACGGGGAGGGTCTGCCCTACCCCGCCACGGGAAGGGTCTGCCCTACCCCGCCACGGGAAGGGTCTGCCCTACCCCGCCACGGGGAGGGTCTGCCCTACCCTGCCACGGGAAGGGTCTGCCCTACCCTGCCACGGGGAGGGTCTGCCCTACCCCGCCACGGGAAGGGTGTGCTCTACGGAGGATAGGAATACAACACAATATATTAATGTTATCGGGGCTAGGATTATATACACAATATATAAATGTTGTTATCGCGATTTCGATATCGATATATACAGATGTTGTCTCGGAAACACATTACGTTAAAGTTCAACAGAATCTGTATGGAAAAACGTGCCCTGTGGCGGGGAGTGCCCTGTGGCGGGGAGTGCCCTGTGGCGGGGAGTGCCCTGTGCCGGGGAGTGCCCTGTGCCGGGGAGTGCCCTGTGGCTGGGAGTGCCCTGTGCTAGGGAATGCCCTGTGCCGGGAAGTGCCCTGTGGCGGGGAGTGCCCTGTGGCGGGGAGTGCCCTGTGCTGGGGAGTACCCTGTGCCGGGAAGTGCCCTGTGCCGGGGAGTGCCCTGTGGCGGGGAATGCCCTGTGGCTGGGGAGTGCCCTGTGGCGGGGAGTGCCCTGTGCTGGGGAGTACCCTGTGCCGGGAAGTGCCCTGTGCCGGGGAGTGCCCTGTGGCGGGGAGTGCCCTGTGGCGGGGAGTGCCCTGTGCTGGGGAGTGCCCTCTGGCGGGGAATGCCCTGTGGCGGGGAGTGCTCTGTGCCGGGGAGTGCCCTCTGGCGGGGAATGCCCTGTGGCTGGGGAGTGCCCTGTGGCGGGGAGTGCCCTGTGCTGGGGAGTGCCCTGTGGCGGGGAGTGCCCTGTGCCGGGAAGTGCCCTGCAGTGGGGAGTGCCCTTTGCTGGGGAATGCCCTGTGCTGGGGGAGTGCTCTGGCCTGGGGAGTGCCCTGTGGCGGGGAATGCCCTCTGGTGGGGGAGTGCCCTGTGGCGGAGGAGTGCCCTGTGCTGGGGAGTGCCCTGTGCTGGGGAGTGCCCTGTGCTGGGGAATACCCTGTGGCTGGGGAGTGCCCTGTGGCGGGGAGTGCTCTGGCCCGGGGAGTGTCCTGTGGCGGGGGAGTGCCCTGTGCTGGGGAATGCCCTGTCCCGGGGGCGTGCCATGTGGCGGAGGAGTGCCCTATGCCGGGGAGTGCCCTGTGGCGGGGGAGTGCTCTTTGGGAGCGTTGGGGGGGGGGGGGGCTCCCGTCCCAAGGAGCCCCCCTGAAACGCGACTTCACACTAAAGCTGTAGTGCAGACAGATCCCGGTGATCTCTCGGGCATGCATGGATTGGGATAACAATGCGGCTGTGGACTCAAATCCCGAACGTCCTAGCCGGAAGGGGAGGTGATGTTACACGAGACCTACTTCCGGTTCATGCAGATAACGCAGCCGTTTTCACCGCCGCCTTTCCCACTTCTCCCGGCACATGACTTACACACCCTTTGCTCTCTGGGGTGACAAGTATACTTGGGCCGAACTACAGAGCGTCATAGGGTGGCATTTCAACACACAATAGAGCCAACTCCCCTGGTCTTAACCAGTTCGACAAGGTCACTGGGTCACTGACAACGGGTGTGGCGCTTTCCTGAAGAAAGGTTATCAATAACATCCCATTATGAGTTATCAATTTATGTGCTCCAAGCGGCGCCACTGGGTGTCCCAGGGGGCGCCAACTGGTGTCCCAGGGTGCGCCACTGGGTGTCCCAGGGTGCGCCACGGGGTGTCCTAGGATGCGCCACTGGGTTTCCCAGGGGGCGCCACTGGGTGTCCCAGGGTGCGCCACTGGGTGTCCCAGGGGGCGCCACTGGGTGTCCCAGGGGGCGCCACTGGGTGCCTCAGGGGGCGCCACTGGATCTACCAGGAAACGCCTCGGTGTCCCATGGGGCAGGGGGCGCCACTGGGTGTCCCAGGGGGAGGCCACTCGGTGTCCCAGGGGGAGGCCACTGGGTGTCCCAGGGGGAGGCCACTGGGTGTCCCAGGGGGAGGCCACTGGGTGTCCCAGGGGGAGGCCACTGGGTGTCCCAAGGGGAGGCCACTAGGTGTCCCAGGGGGAGGCCACTGGGTGTCCCAGGGGGAGGCCACTGGGTGTCTCAGGGGAAGGCCACTGGGTGTCCCAGGGGGCGCCACTTGGTGTCCCAGGGGGCGCCACTGGGTGTCCCAGGGGGAGCCACTTTGTGTCCCAGGGGGCGCCACTGGGTGTCTCAGGGGGCGCCACTGGGTGTCCCATGGGGCGCCAATGGGTGTCCCAGGGGGCGCCACTGGGTGTCCCAGGGGAAGCCACTTTGTGTCCCAGGGGGCGCCACTGGGTGTCTCAGGGGGCGCCACTGGGTGTCCCATGGGGCGCCAATGGGTGTCCCATGGGGCAGGGGGCGCCACTGGGTGTACCATGGGGCAGGGGGAACCACTGGGTGTCCCAGGGGGAGGCCTCTGGGTGTCCCAGGGGGCGCCACTGGGTGTCCCAGGGGGCGCCACTGTGTGTCCCAGGGGGCGCCACTTGGTGTCCCAGGCGGCGCCACTGGGTGTCCCATGGGGCAGGGGACGCCACTGGGTGTCCCATGGGGCAGGGTGCGCCACTGGATGTCCCAGGGGGCGCCACTGCGTGTCCGAGGGTGCGCCACTGGGTGTCCCAGGGGGCGCCACGGGCTGTCCCAGGGGGCGCCACTGGAAGTCACAGGGGGCGCCACTGGAAGTCACAGGGGGTGCCACTGCGTGTCCCAGGGGGCGCCACTTGGAGTCCCAGGGGGCGCCACTTGAAGTCCCAGGGGGCGCCACTGGCTGTCCCAGGGGGCGCCACTGGGTGTCCCAGGGGGCGCCACTGCGTGTCCCAGGGGGCGCTACTTGGAGTCCCAGGGGGCGCCACTGGCTGTCCCAAGGGGCGCCACTGGATGTCCCAGGGGGCGCCACTGGATGTCCCAGGGGGCGCCACTGGCTGTCCCAGGGGGCGCCACTTGGAGTCCCAGGGGGCACCACAGGGTGTCCCAGGGGGCGCCACTGGGTGTTCCAGGGGGCGACAATTGGTGTCCTAGGATGCGCCACTGGGTGTCCCAGGGGGCGCCACTGGGTGTCCCAGGGTGCGCCACTGGGTGTCCCAGGGTGCGCCACTGGGTGTCCCAGGGGGCGCCATTGGGTGTCCCAGGGGGAGGCCACTGGGTGTCCCAGGGGGCGCCACTGGGTGTCCCAGAAGGTGCCACTGGGTGCCCTAGAGGGCGCCACTGGATCTCCCAGGAGACGCCTCGGTGACGCTGTGCCCGGGCGTCAGTCCCTCACACCAGCGGTCCCCTTGATTCAGTAGGAGGGCTGACCTGTTGCCGCTAACCTGTTCGTGTCGCGCCAATTGCGATGGGAAACTGACAGTTTTAATTGTCTCATCCTCGCACTTTAATGAGCAAAAGACTCCCAGTGACTCACCCAGCTTTTTAATTTCTTTTCAAAAGATCATACTTGGGTTGTCCTGATAGCCACCACATGCCGCTTCCGGGAGTGCTGACCCCGGTGACCTCAGTGCCATAGTCCTCCCCCTGGCTGCCTCACCCCGCCGCCCCCTGCCCCCACCCCCACCCACACCCATCTGTCCCCACCCTCACCCACAACGTGTGTGCCCCAGGGTAGACTCTCATAATCGCGACACATCGTATGGGAACACGGAGCACACTGTTCTCCTGCGCGCTGATTGGCTGTTATTAGTGCATCGCGAGTAAATGTTTACAGATGACTGTTGGTGAGTTTTGTCTCCGGTGTCTCTGTGGACGACATGTTTAAGGCTCTCACCGCCAATTACGCCTATAATCTACATGTGATGGGGCAGCTCCTGTGTGTTAACCACACTGTATGGCTATAGGTCATGCTCGTCCTTCTTGGTTAATACATCCCAAGTGAACAAACAGGTTTCTTCCATCTAGACTCGTCAGTTTCTTAATTATATGTTGTGCGATAAAACTTAATAGATGCGAAATGAGTCAGGCATTATGTAGAACCAAGAACACATTTCCCGAAAAACAGAGCCACTTTGCGGAGAACTCACGGACGTTTTGAGGAGCTGTATAGCAGCTAGAGTGGCGAGCGGTTAACATGACGACCCATAGCGACACTCCAGTCACCATCACAGCGAATGTACACACAGAACAATGTCAGCCAGCACAGTGACGTCATACTGTGACGTCATATTGTGACGTCACACAGTGACGTAGTCCGTACTGTGGCCGGGAAGGATATATTTCAATCACTTGGGACCGGCGTTACCATGGGTACCTCTTTATTCCCTTATCATCAGTCCCGATTCGGTCGTGCTCTGCGCACCTTCACGGATAAATTTACAGACAGTCGTAGACTCACATTATCCATTTATCTGCACCCGCACCCCCCCGCCCCCCCTCTCCCCCAGCAACTATTAGTCTCCTTATAGCGTCCGTGTCTTATTTGTGTTTGGTCATATCTTGGTTTTGGGGTTTTGGTTGCGGTAAAGGGATGTGGGTAGCGGTGGAGGGGTGTTAACAGTAATATAACAAAATGCACATTGGATTTCAGTCGTGCACAGAGTGTACATCTATTGTCTAATGTGACTTTCTATCTCGCCAAGTTGGCCTTCCAAGGTAAACTGGTATGAAGCACTTTATAATTAAACTTTTGTGACAACAATCTGCCCAAGACACAATGCTGTTCGTCCCACCTGGTCCCTGATCGCGTAACGTTGCATGTAGGGACGTCCTTTAACAAAATACAACACGGTTCCGGGGGACATTCTGGCAGACGCGTGTGTCAGGTGACTGCGGCTCGCTCTGCGCCGCCCTAGCACGCCGAGTAGGGACTTGTAGCTGTAGCATTTTCAACAGTTTATCATAAGTTAAAGTTGCTTATCGAGCTCTTTCCCGCGAGAGGTCAAAATGCAATTAAAAATCAGCTCTTTAATCATCCCAACATTTTGTTCTCTATATTCCACGCATGACAGACTGCCAATTAACCACATGTTTTCAACTTAGTGATAAACGTCGTTTTTGTGCTTCGCGGTACTTTCTTATATGTAGCAGTGCCGCGACAGAGTTCGCGGTGTTCCGGGATAGACACGTTTGCCATATCACAGCCGAAACGGCGATGTTTATTAGGTTTTTGGTTTTATAGAATAAAAGATTTTTCTGCAAATTGTGATATATATGTCGCCTGGGCTTAGATTTGGCGGGAAAAGCTCGACAAGCAGCACAGATAAATATCTTGACTATCACAATATACCATTTTAAGAACGAGACGGAGGCATATAAGCCGAGAAAACAGCTGATATAAAAGTCAAGCGGCTAATGTAAGGACTGTCACTACTCTGTGCGGGGCAGGAAAACGGTCATATTTCCGGTTTGCTGATGTTCTTCATAACACTGTTTATTTTGACTAGAAATATTAACTAATTCAATATTGCATAGAATACATAACTTGGTACCCGATGTGCACCGATTATAACTTGTTATAAGCGATCATATGGACCGATATACGCGGTCTTTTCAACGCAAATCTGAGTGCACTCGAGTGACATGCCCATAGCAACCAGGCATGTCGAACGGGGAGTCTATACTGAAAGATAAGCTGTGATTCAATTATATAATAAAATAGTTATATTAAAAAAGTATGTAAAATATATTTTTGTCTTTTTTCTGTGAATAATAATGCCATAGAGTCAACCTACTCTTGACAAAAGAAACGTTGAAGCCGGGCACCTGAACCAACTCCATAGACATGCATGGTAAACCCATGCGAGAATCAGTTTTCGAACCTGTAACACGCAGTGTTTAGTTTTGACGATAGATGTCGCCTGGGGTATCTGAAACGGTCTATTCCTTAAGTGGCGTCCAAGTCTGCAACACCCCCCCCCTCCCCCCCCCCCCTCCACCACCACCACCACCATCAGCCTGATGTCATCTTAGTGATCGCTGCCCGCCCTCCAATACGCAAGCCACGCTGGCGTTATATAGACCACAGGTAAGTGAACCAGGGCACAAACGTCCTGTTGTGTATCCCATCAGTCGACTCCAAGGATCTGTTACATGTCAGCCTGTGTGTTAACGTGATGAAGGCATCTTATGTTGACGTCATACTGGGGGGGGGGGGGGTGTAGGGGGTCGCTCTGTTACATGTCAGCCTATGTGTTAACGTGATGAAGGCAACTTATGTAGACGTCACACTAGGGGGGGGGGGTGTAGGGGGTCGCTCTGTTACATGTCAGCCTGTGTGTTAACGTGATGAAGGCATCTTATGTAGACGTCACACTAGGGGGGGGTGTAGGGGGTCGCTCTGTTACATGTCAGCCTGTGTGTTAACGTGATGAAGGCATCTTATGTAGACGTCACACTAGGGGGGGGGGGGGTGTAGGGGGTCGCTCTGTTACATGTCAGCCTGTGTGTTAACGTGATGAAGGCATCTTATGTAGACGTCACACTAGGGGGGGGGTGTAGGGGGTCGCTCTGTTACATGTCAGCCTGTGTGTTAACGTGATGAAGGCATCTTATGTAGACGTCGCACTGGGGGGGAGTGGGGGGGGGAGGGGCGGATCTAGGGGCGGGGAGTGTGGACCAGGGAACATTCTGGAGAAGTGTCACCTCTATTGTTTGCCCGTCATATATAAGTTCTCAGACACAACAGAACTACAGACATTCCAAACAGTTTTATTTCAATTTTGTCAAAGTACGTAAAGTTATGTCTTCAAGTGACGTCGACTGTCTGTGTGGCGTGGGCGCCAACACCTGCATGTGACACCGGCCAAACATAGCACCCAGGCTGGAGCCACCCCCCACCCCCCTCACGCAGGCTGGAGCCCCCTCACCCCCACCCCCCTCACGCAGGCTGGAGCCCCCTCACCCCCACCTCCCTCACGCAGGCTGAAGCCCCCTCACCCCCACCCCGCTCACGCAGGCAATTACTTCATGCTCCCAGAAATAGAACATGCCTAGAACATTTTTCTTCGGCGATAATAAGTTTACTTCACCTTGGTTTGACGAAAAAAAGCGAAGGCATATCGAGCATCTTGTGAAACATTCCAATTGGCAAGTTTAGGGTGATCTTACGGCTTTATGTTCACTGGAACCCGCATCCCGCATCACCACCATGACGTCACCCGCTGTTTATCGGTCCCGCATCCCGCATCACCACCATGACGTCACCCGCTGTTTATCGGTCCCGCCTCCCGCTCCATCACCATGACGTCACCCGCTGTTTATCAGGCCCCGCATCCCGCATCACCACCATGACGTCACCCGCTGTTTATCGGTCCCCGCCTCCTGTTCCATCACCATGACGTTACCCGCTGTTTATCGGGCCCCGCCTCCCGCTCCACCACCATGACGTCACCCGCCGTTTATCGGTCCCCGCCTCCCGCTCCATCGCCATGACGTCACCCGCTGTTTATCGGTCCCCGCCTTCCGCTCCACCACCATGACGTCACCCGCTGTTTATCGGACCCCGCCTCCCGCTCAACCACCATGACGCCGCCCGCTGTTTATCGGTCCCCGCCTCCCGCTCCATCACCATGACGCCACCCGCTGTTTCTCGGTCCCCGCCTCCCGCTCCATCACCATGACGTCACCCGCTGTTTATCGGGCCCCGCCTCCCGCTCCACCACCATGACGTCACCCGCTGTTTATCGGTCCCCGCCTCCCGCTCCATCGCCATGACGCCACCCGCTGTTTATCGGTCCCCGCCTCCCGCTCCATCACCATGACGTCACCCGCTGTTTATCGGTCCCCGCCTCCCACTCCACCACCATGACGTCACCCGCTGTTTATCGGTCCCCGCCTCCCGCTCCACCACCATGACGCCGCCCGCTGTTTATCGGTCCCCACCGCCCGCTCCATCACCATGACGCCACCCGCTGTTTATCGGTCCCCGCCTCCCGCTCCATCACCATGACGTCACCCGCTGTTTCTCGGTCCCCGCCTCTCGCTCCATCACCATGACGCCACCCGCTGTTTATCGGTGACCGCCTCCCGCTCCATCACCATGACGTCACCCGCTGTTTCTCGGTCCCCGCCTCCCGCTCCATCACCATGACGTCACCCGCTGTTTATCGGGCCCCGCATCCCGCATCACCACCATGACGTCACCCGCTGTTTATCGGTCCCCGCCTCCTGTTCCATCACCATGACGTCACCCGCTGTTTATCGGGCCCCGCCTCCCGCTCCACCACCATGACGTCACCCGCTGTTTATCGGTCCCCGCCTCCCGCTCCATCGCCATGACGCCACCCGCTGTTTATCGGTCCCCGCCTCCCGCTCCATCACCATGACGTCACCCGCTGTTTATCGGACCCCGCCTCCCACTCCACCACCATGACGTCACCCGCTGTTTATCGGTCCCCGCCTCCCGCTCCATCGTCATGACGTCACCCGTTGTTTATCGGTCCCCGCCTTCCGCTCCATCACCATGACGTCACCCGCCGTTTATCGGTTCCCGCCTCCCGCTCCATCACCATGACGTCACCCGCTGTTTATCGGTCCCCGCCTCCCGCTCCACCACCATGACGTCACCCGCTGTTTATCGTTTCCCGCCTTCCGCTCCACCACCATGACGTCACCCGCTGTTTATCGGTCCCCGCCTCCCGCTCCATCATCATGACGTCACCCGCTGTTTATCGGTCTCCGCCTTCCGCTCCATCACCATGACGTCACCCGCTGTTTATCGGTCCCCGCCTCCCGCTCCATCGTCATGACGTCACCCGCTGTTTATCGGTCCCCGCCTTCCGCTCCACCACCATGACGTCACCCGCTGTTTATCGTTCCCCGCCTCCCGCTGCATCATCATGACGTCACCCGCTGTTTATCGGTCCCCGCCTCCCGCTCCACCACCATGACGTCACCCGCTGTTTATCGGTCCCCGCCTCCCGCTCCACCACCATGACGTCACCCGCTGTTTATCGGTCCCCCCCTCCCGCTCCACCACCATAACGTCACCCGCTGTTTATCGGTCCCCGCCTCCCGCTCCATCACCATGACGTCACCCGCTGTTTATCGGTCCCCGCCTCCCGTTCCATCACCATGACGTCACCCGCTGTTTATCGGTTCCCGCCTCCCGCTCCATCACCATGACGTCACCCGCTGTTTATCGGTCCCCGCCTCCCGCTCCATCACCATGACGTCACCCGCTGTTTATCGGTCCCCGCCTCCCGCTCCACCACCATGACGTCACCCGCTGTTTATCGGTCCCCGCCTCCCGCTCCATCACCATGACGTCACCCGCTGTTTATCGGTCCCCGCCTCCCGCTCCATCGTCATGACGTCACCCGCTGTTTATCGGTCCCCGCCTCCCGCTCCATCACCATGACGTCACCCGCTGTTTATGGGTCCCCGCCTCTTGCTGCTTCACCATGACGTCACTCGCTGTTTATCGGTCCCCGCCTCCCGCTCCATCACCATGACGTCACCCGCTGTTTATGGGTCCCCGCCTCCCGCTCCATCACCATGACGTCACCCGCTGTTTATCAGACCCCGCCTCTCGCTCCATCACCATGACGTCACCCGCTGTTTATCAGTCCCCGCCTCTTGCCCCTTCACCATGACGTCACCCGCTGTTTATCGGTCCCCGCCTCCCGCTCCATCACCATGACGTCACCCGCTGTTTATGGGTCCCCGCCTCTTGCTGCTTCACCAAGACGTCACTCGCTGTTTATCGGTCCCCGCCTCCCGCTCCATCACCATGACGTCACTCGCTGTTTATCGGTCCCCGCCTCCCGCTCCATCACCATGACGTCACCCGCTGTTTATCGGTCCCCGCTTCCCGCTCCATCACCATGACGTCACCCGCTGTTTATCGGTCCCCGCCTCCCGCCCCATCACCATGACGTCACTCGCTGTTTATCGGTCCCCGCCTCCCGCTCCATCACCATGACGTCACCCGCTGTTTATCGGTCCCCGCCTCCCGCCCCATCACCATGACGTCACTCGCTGTTTATCGGTCCCCGCCTCCCGCTCCATCACCATGACGTCACTCGCTGTTTATGGGTCCCCGCCTCCCGCTCCATCACCATGACGTCACCCGCTGTTTATCGGTCCCCGCCTCCCGCTCCATCACCATGACGTCACTCGCTGTTTATCGGTCCCCGCCTCCCGCTCCATCACCATGACGTCACTCGCTGTTTATCGGTCCCCGCCTCCCGCTCCATCACCATGACGTCACCCGCTGTTTATCGGTCCCCGCCTCCCGCTTCATCACCATGACGTCACCCGCTGTTTATCGGTCCCCGCCTCCCACTCCATCACCATGACGTCACCCGCTGTTTATCGGTCCCCGCCTTCCGCTCCATCACCATGACGTCACTCGCTGTTTATTGGTCCCCGCCTTCCGCTCCATCACCATGACGTCACCCGCTGTTTATCGGTCCCCGCTTCCCGCTCCATCACCATGACGTCACTCGCTGTTTATCGGTTCCCGCCTCCCGCTCCATCACCATGACGTCACTCGCTGTTTATCGGTCCCCGCCTCCCGCTCCATCACCATGACGTCACCCGCTGTTTATCGGTCTCCGCCTCCCGCTCCATCACCATGACGTCACCCGCTGTTTATCGGTCCCCGCCTCCCGCTCCATCACCATGACGTCACCCGCTGTTTATCGGTCCCCGCCTCCCGCTCCATCACCATGACGTCACTCGCTGTTTATCAGTCCCCGCCTCCCGCTCCATCACCATGACGTCACCCGCTGTTTATCGGTCCCCGCCTCCCGCTCCATCACCATGACGTCACCCGCTGTTTATCGGTCCCCGCCTCCCGCTCCATCACCATGACGTCACCCGCTGTTTATCGGTCCCCGCCTCCCGCTCCATCACCATGACGTCACCCGCTGTTTATCGGTCCCCGCCTCCCGCTCCATCACCATGACGTCACTCGCTGTTTATCGGTCCCCGCCTCCCGCTCCATCACCATGACGTCACCCGCTGTTTATCGGTCCCCGCCTCCCGCTCCATCACCATGACGTCACCCGCTGTTTATCGGTCCCCGCCTCCCGCTCCATCACCATGACGTCACCCGCTGTTTATTGGTCCCCGCCTCCCGCTCCATCACCATGACGTCACCCGCTGTTTATCGGTCCCCGCCTCCCGTTCCATCACCATGACGTCACCCGCTGTTTATCGGTCCCCGCCTCCCGCTCCATCACCATGACGTCACCCGCTGTTTATCGGTCCCCGCCTCCCGCTCCATCACCATGACGTCACTCGCTGTTTATCGGTCCCGCCTCCCGCTCCATCACCATGACGTCACTCGCTGTTTATTGGTCCCCGCCTCCCGCTCCATCACCATGACGTCACCCGCTGTTTATCGGTCCCCGCCTCCCGCTCCATCACCATGACGTCACCCGCTGTTTATCGGTCCCCGCCCCCCGCTCCATCACCATGACGTCAACTGTTGCATTAGCAGCTGATCGACATTGACTGTATTTAAATTTACACTTCAATCTTGTTGAACGGCTGCTTCCGACCGAACGCCAATACGTGACGCTTGATGGTGGTGAGGTGGGTAGCCGTGACGACAGGACCCCCGGTGCCTGGGGTGGGGAGAGGGCATTATCACAGTGATGGGACAGGATGTCAGGTTATTTTTTTCCTTGCGTGCCCCCTGGATGAGAGTGGTTCCCACAAGATCACTCACTTGACAGGATTCGAGTCGACGTAAGACGTGGGTCAGACGCGTTTAATAAACTACAGAAAAAATAAAGCCACAAAAACTCTTAAGTTGTCTCGCCAGCCCCTAGAGTCCAACATCCCAGCACGCGCACAGAAGTGTCACCCCCCACTCCTCCCCCCCTCCCCCCCCCCATCACGCCTACAGACCCACACAACCACCAGCGCCACCCCTCACCCCCCCCCCCGCCCAACACGCATACATACCCTCACAAGCCGCCCCTCACCACTAACCCCTTTAAGCCACTGTCTTTGAGAGGATAAATCCTCGTTCCTTGCAGCAGCACCAGGTGGCGCTGTTTTTTTGTCCTGGCGTCATCAATGGCTGCCTTTCAAGCGGGTTCAGTTGTCTGTGTCGCACAATGGCAGCGCTTTGACGGGGACGCCTGGGACAGGGTCAAGTGGGACGCCACAGTTTTCAGGGGAGATTCACACTTGTGAAGGATATCTTGGGCAGCCGATCTCAGTGCATGAGATTACAGGCTCTTTAACACGTACTCTAACATGTATAGTAGGTATTGCTGCTAAGCGGCCTCACCGAGACAGAATCCCGAACATGAAGGATCAACAAGAGTGCGACACTGTACATCACTACCCCTCCCCCCACCGCCACTCCGTGGTCATGGAGTCAGCTCATGAACTGGAACATGGACTGGGACATGGACTGGGACATGGACTGGGACATGGACTGGGACATGGACTGGGACATGAACTGGGACATCAACTAGGGCATGGACTGGGATATGGACTGGGACATGGACTGGGACATGGACTGGGACATCAACTAGGGCATGGACTGGGACATGGACTGGGACATGGATTGGGACATGGACTGGGACATGGACTGGGACATCAACTAGGGCATGGACTGGGACATGGACTGGGACATCAACTAGGGCATGGACTGGGACATGGACTGGGGCATGGATTGGGACATGGACTGGGACATGGACTGGGACATAGACTGGGACATGGACTGGGACATGGACTGGGACATGGACTGGAACATGGACTGGAACATGGACTGGAACATGGACTCGGACATCAACTAGGGCATGGACTGGAACATGGACTGGGACATGGACTGGGACATGGACTGGGACATGGACTGGGACATCAACTAGGGCATGGACTGGAACATGGACTGGGACATGGACTGGGACATGGACTGGGACATGGACTGGGACATGGACTGGGACATAAACTGGGTATGGGGTTGCACACTGTGTTACGTGGTCGCACTTGCCGTCGCGGAGGGTCCCATCAAGAAACGATGTCCAGACTGTTTCCTCTCGCCCTCAGGTAGTCCATCTGAGTTACCATGGCCACGGCGTTACACTAGTGGTAGCTCAGTCTGACTACCCGAGGGAGAGATTGGTTGACGTCGCGCAGACCACACTGCAAGCTGACCAATCACAGGACACGTTACATGTCGGCTTCCGGCTGTTCCATATGACGATAGGTAACGATAGGGGGGTAGAGGGCTTCCCTCCATTGGTGGACAGGAAAAGAGGTAACGCTAGGAGGCTGATATCGTGTCTGATATTGGGTCTGATGACGGGTCAAATAGCGGGTCTGATGGGTCTGATGGCGGGTCTATTGGAGAGTCTGATGTTGGGTCTGATGGCGGATCTAATGGAGGGTCTGATGGCGGGTCTGATGATGGTCTGATAGCGGGTCTGACGGCGGGTCTGATGGCGGGTCTGATGATGGGTCTGTTGGCGGGTCTGATGGCGGGTCTGATGATGGTCTGATGATGGTCTGATGGCGGGTCTGATAGCGGATCTGATGGCGGGTCTGATGGCGGGTCTGATGGCGGGTCTGATGATGGGTCTGATGGCGGGTCTGATGATGGGTGTGATGGTGGGTCTGATATCGTGCCTGATGATGGGTCTAATGGCGGATCTGATGGCGGGTCTGATGATGGTCTGATGATGGTCTGATAGCGGGTCTGATGATGGTCTGATGATGGTCTGATAGCGGGTCTGACGGCGGGTCTGATGGCGGGTCTGATGATAGGTCTGTTGGCGGGTCTGATGATGGGTCTGATGGCGGGTCTGATGATGGGTCTGACATTGGGTCTGTTGGCGGGTCTGATAGCGGTTCTGATAGCGGGTCTGATGATGGGTCTGATGATGGGTCTGATGGTGGGTCTGATATCGTATCTGATGATGGGTCTGATGATGGGTCTGATGGCGGGTCTGATGGCGGGTCTGATGATGGTCTGATGATGGTCTGATAGCGGGTCTGATGATGGTCTGATGATGGTCTGATAGCGGGTCTGACGGCGGGTCTGATGGCGGGTCTGATGATGGGTCTGATGGTGGGTCGGATGGCGGGTCTGACATTGGGTCTGATAGCGGGTCTGATAGCGGGTCTGATAGCGGGTCTAATGATGGGTCTGATGATGGGTCTGATGGTGGGTCTGATATCGTGTCTGATGATGGGTCTGATGATGGGTCTAATGGCGGGTCTCATGGCGGGTCTGCTTGCGGGTCGGATGGTGGGTCTGATGGCGGGTCTGATGGCGGGTCTGATGATGGTACTGATGATGGTCTGATGGCGGGTCTGACGGCGGGTCTGATGGCGGGTCTGATGGCGGGTCTGATGGCGGGTCTGATGATGGGTCTGATGGCGGGTCTGATGATGGGTCTGAGGATGGTCTGATAGCGGGTCTGATGATGGGTCGGATGGCGGGTCTGATGTTGGGTCTGATGGCGGGTGTGATGTCGGGTCTGATGGCGGGTGTGATGTCGGGTCTGATGGCGGGTCTGAAGGCGGATCTGATGATGGGTCTGATGGCGGGTCTGATGGCGGGTGTGATGTCGGGTCTGATGATGGGTCTGATGATGGGTCCGATAGCGGGTCCGATAGCGGGTCTGATGGCGGGTCTGATGATGTTTCTGATGGCGGGTCTGATGTCGGGTCTGATGATGGGTCTGATGATGGGTCTGATAGCGGGTCCGATAGCGGGTCTGATGGCGGGTCTGATGTCGGGTCTGATGATGGGTCTGATGGCGGGTCTGATGCCGGATCTGATGATGGGTCTGATGGCGGGTCTGATGTCGGTTCTGCTGGCGGGTCTGCTTCCGGGTCGGATGGCGGGTCCGATGGCGGGTCTGATGGCGGGTCTGATGATGGTCTGATGATAGTCTGATGATGGGTCTGATGGCGGGTCTGATGGCGGATCTGACGGCGGATCTGATGATGGGTCTGATGTCGGGTCTGATGATGGGTCTGATGGCGGGTCTGATGGCGGGTCTGATGGCGGGTTTGATGGCGGGTCTGATGATGGTCTGATGGCGGGTCTGATTGCGGGTCTGATAGTCATGAATGTAGCAGTGACGAATTATCGTTGGTTAATTCACCCGTCACCCCGAGCCACAAGGTAAACTATCTCAGCGCCGGCCTTCCTCGCGGCGCATCCCTTCCCAGCACTCCCCGCGGTGACCCGTGACATCACTTCCGGTGCGAGACAGGGAGGCTTTGGTGCGCTCATCTGGACAGCGCCCCACTCCGGGTGACTGGGGAACTACGCAAACAACTACCTCGGGACATCACAGAAAAAACCTGTTCTCCCCAATACAAGTGGGCGAGTGTCTGCACGAGGCGCACTAATACCGCCTGGGATTCTGCGCTGTTAAGACAGGCGTACTACTTTGGGCCTCCCCGCCGCCACCCTATGTGTTTCTCCGCCCAAGTTCCTTGGCCTTTTAGACTCAATAACAAACAGTGTGACGACTGAGAAAGGACAACTTTGGCTCTGGTTTCAGTGCGGACGCCGGCGTCTTCGCGCAAAAACCCTTGAAGAGTGGATACTGACAACAAAGGGCGCTGTTCACACAGCGGCCGTTGGGAAGGGATCTAGCGGGGAAATCCTGGCGGTAGTATGTGACAATAAACACTATTAAAGTCTAAATTATATCTCAAAACTGCGCTCCTGTGTTGTGTTTGAATTGTGTGACCCAGGAGCCCCTTTTCATGACTCGTCACAGCCCCAAGCCGCACAGCCTGTCACAGCTACACCGGCATCCCCGGGCGATCCCCGCGCAGGGGAAGGTACACAACACATCACGTTCAGCGGGCTGCACCTGGTCGGGTGACAGAGTCTGTTAGTATAGTAGAGCCTCAACAAGTTGTCGTTTGGGAGTTACATCAGAGGCAAACTGTGTCCTTTATCCCTTAAAAACATGAAATGGAATTGTTATGGATTACTGTATTTGCACAAGGTCCAGGGTTAAGAAGAAAAGTCACCGACCCGTCCCCCCCCCCCACCCCCAAGGCCTGACAGCCAGGCCACTTAGGGGTGCACAGTGAGGTGACACACCAGTCCTGACAGCAAGGCCAGGTAGGGCTCCACAGTGAGGTGACACACCAGTCCTGACAGCCAGGCCAGGTAGGACTGCACAGTAAGGTGACCCACCAGTCCTGACAGCCAGGCCAGGTAGGGCTGCACAGTGAGGTGACCCACCAGTCCTGACAGCCAGGCCAGGTAGGGCTCCACAGTGAGGTGACACACCAGTCCTGACAGCCGGGCCAGGTAGGGCTGCACAGTGAGGTGACCCACCAGTCCTGACAGCCAGGCCAGGTAGGGCTGCACAGTGAGGTGACACACCAGTCCTGACAGCCGGGCCAGGTAGGGCTGCACAGTGAGGTGACACACCAGTCCTGACAGCCAGGCCAGGTAGGACTGCACAGTGAGGTGACACACCAGTCCTGACAGCCAGGCCAGGTAGGGTTGCACAGTGAGGTGACCCACCAGTCCTGACAGCCAGGCCAGGTAGGACTGCAAAGTGAGGTGACACACCAGTCCTGACAGCCAGGCCAGGTAGGGCTCCACAGTGAGGTGACCCACCAGTCCTGACAGCCGGGCCAGGTAGGGCTGCACAGTGAGGTGACCCACCAGTCCTGACAGCCAAGCCAGGTAGGACTGCACAGTGAGGTGACACACCAGTCCTGACAGCCAGGCCAGGTAGGACTGCACAGTGAGGTGACCCACCAGTCCTGACAGCCAGGCCAGGTAGGACTGCAAAGTGAGGTGACACACCAGTCCTGACAGCCAGGCCAGGTAGGGCTCCACAGTGAGGTAACCCACCAGTCCTGACAGCCGGGCCAGGTAGGGCTGCACAGTGAGGTGACCCACCAGTCCTGACAGCCAAGCCAGGTAGGACTGCACAGTGAGGTGACACACCAGTCCTGACAGCCAGGCCAGGTAGGACTGCACAGTGAGGTGACACACCAGTCCTGACAGCCGGGCCAGGTAGGGCTGCACAGTGAGGTGACCCACCAGTCCTGACAGCCAGGCCAGGTAGGGCTGCACAGTGAGGTGACCCACCAGTCCTGACAGCCGGGCCAGGTAGGGCTGCACAGTGAGGTGACCCACCAGTCCTGAC
Source organism: Arenicola marina (assembly GCA_964019135.1). Taxonomy (NCBI): domain Eukaryota; kingdom Metazoa; phylum Annelida; class Polychaeta; family Arenicolidae; genus Arenicola; species Arenicola marina. The sequence goes on from OZ025250.1 coordinate 41,803,132, forward strand.
AGCCGGGCCAGGTAGGGCTGCACAGTGAGGTGACCCACCAGTCTTGACAGCCGGGCCAGGTAGGGTTGCACAGGGAGGTGACCCACCAGTCCTGACAGCCAGGCCGGGTAGGACTGCACAGTGAGGTGACCCACCAGTCCTGACAGCCAGGTGGGGTCCTGACAGCCTTTACCAATACTCATCTCTGAAACGTGTTTAAAATCAAGGAACGACACGCAGGCTACTTCATATGGGTTATGGGCACAGAAGGTCATTGTCACCTGAAGGTGCAATATGATCCAGGAAAAGGATATAAAGCAAAATTGCGACGGCGTTTGAACACAATAAACACCATGTGAAGTGGGTTGTTGGTGGACAGGATACCCTGTGTATAGTGCGTCCTGTGGGATGCACGAAATGAATAGTCTTTCAATAGACCGATCAAGGCTGTCAATCCTTCACTGACGTCACTGCCGCTTCCATCCAATCATGTGGTGCAAACAGGTCTTCCACGTGCGTTAGGTCGACAAACAAGTCTGACAAACAAAGCAGCATGTCACTTTGTTGTCAGTTTCAGAGATGAGTACTTCTCACGTGTACCTACCATTAGCTATGATTGTCAATTTCATACTTACGAATAAAAAAGACTCAAGCGTGGGCGGGGCTTAGTGTCAGAGTGTGGATCGGTCTATTGCGATTACTGGAGGATATGGGAATATATCGTAAGTGTTTGCGCATAAACTACATATGATCTCGATTTCAGAATCTAAATATAGTTCCTGTGCGCAACTTTTTTTCCGAGATAAATGTTTTTGCCAGATTGCCAGAGGCCATTGTAATGTAACAGATATACCTACGCGAGGGCATTTCCACGGGCGTCAAGGTTCTGTCTCATACTTCATTGTGGCAGTGACTTGTGTCAGGGAATTGTTGAAGAATCCCGCGTGTCTCAGTCCACGCACAGCCTAGGGCTAGGGAAGCTCTATCCTATGTGTCTCAGCCCACGCACAGCCTTGGGCTAGGGAAGCTCTATCCTATGTGTCTCAGCCCACGCACAGCCTAGGGCTAGGGAAGCTCTATCCTATGTGTCTCAGCCCACGCACAGCCTAGGGCTAGAGAAGCTCTATCCTACGTGTCTCAGTCCACGCACAGCCTAGGGCTAGGGAAGCTCTATCCCATGTGTCTCAGTCCACGCACAGCCTAGGGCTAGGGAAGCTCTATCCTATGTGTCTCAGTCCACGCACAGCCTAGGGCTAGGGAAGCTCTATCCTATGTGTCTCAGTCCACGCACAGCCTAGGGCTAGTGAAGCTCTATCCTATGTGTCTCAGTCCACGCACAGCCTAGGGCTAGGGAAGTTCTATCCTATGTGTCTCAGTCCACGCACAGCCTAGGGCTAGGGAAGCTCTATCCTATGTGTCTCAGCCCACGCACAGCCTAGGGCTAGGGAAGCTCTATCCTATGTGTCTCAGCCCACGCACAGCCTAGGGCTAGGGAAGCTCTATCCTATGTGTCTCAACCCTAGGGTTAGGGAAGCTCTATCCTATGTGTCTCAGCCCACGCACAGCCTAGGGCTAGGGAAGCTCTATCCTATGTGTCTCAGCCCACGCACAGCCTAGGGCTAGGGAAGCTCTATCCTATGTGTCTCAGCCCACGCACAGCCTAGGGCTAGGGAAGCTCTATCCTATGTGTCTCAGCCCACGCACAGCCTAGGGCTAGGGAAGCTCTATCCTATGTGTCTCAACCCTAGGGTTAGGGAAGCTCTATCCTATGTATCTCAGTCCACGCACAGCCTTGGGCTAGGGAAGCTCCATCCTATGTGTCTCAGCCCACGCACAGCCTAGGGCTAGTTAAGCTCTGACCTATGTGTCTCAGCCCAGGCACAGCCTAGGGCTAGGGAAGATCTATCCTATGTGTCTCAGCCCACGCACAGCCTAGGGCTAGTTAAGCTCTATCCTATGTGTCTCAGCCCACGCACAGCCTAGAGCTAGGGAAGGTCTATCCTATGTGTCTCAGCCCACGCACAGCCTAGGGCTAGGGAAGCTCTATCCTATGTGTCTCAGCCCACGCACAGCCTAGGGCTAGGGAAGCTCTATCCTATGTGTCTCAGCCCACGCACAGCCTAGGGCTAGGGAAGCTCTATCCTATGTGTCTCAGCCCACGCACAGCCTAGGGCTAGGGAAGCTCTATCCTGTGTGTCTCAACCCACGCACAGCCTAGGGCTAGGGAAGCTCTATCCAATGTGTCTCAGTCCACGCACAGCCTAGGGCTAGGGAAGCTCTATCCTATGTGTCTCAGTCCACGCACAGCCTAGGGCTAGGGAAGCTCCATCCTATGTGTCTCAGCCCACGCACAGCCTAGGGCTAGTTAAGCTCTATCCTATGTGTCCTAGCCCAGGCAGAGCCTAGGGCTAGGGAAGATCTATCCTATGTGTCTCAGTCCACGCACAGCCTAGGGCTAGGGAAGATCTATCCTATGTGTCTCAGCCCACGCACAGCCTAGGGCTAGTTAAGCTCTATCCTATGTGTCTCAGCCCACGCACAGCCTAGAGCTAGGGAAGGTCTATCCTATGTGTCTCAGCCCACGCACAGCCTAGGGCTAGGGAAGCTCTATCCTATGTGTCTCAGCCCACGCACAGCCTAGGGCTAGGGAAGCTCTATCCTATGTGTCTCAGCCCACGCACAGCCTAGGGCTAGGGAAGCTCTATCCTATGTGTCTCAGCCCACGCACAGCCTAGGGCTAGGGAAGCTCTATCCTATGTGTCTCAGCCCACACACAGCCTAGGGCTAGGGAAGCTCTATCCTATGTGTCTCAACCCTAGGGTTAGGGAAGCTCTATCCTATGTAAATCAGTCCACGCACAGCCTTGGGCTAGGGAAGCTCCATCCTATGTGTCTCAGCCCACGCACAGCCTAGGGCTAGTTAAGCTCTGACCTATGTGTCTCAGCCCAGGCACAGCCTAGGGCTAGGGAAGATCTATCCTATGTGTCTCAGCCCACGCACAGCCTAGGGCTAGTTAAGCTCTATCCTATGTGTCTCAGTCCACGCACAGCCTAGGGCTAGGGAAGCTCTATCCTATGTGTCTCAACCCACGCACAGCCTAGGGCTAGGAAAGCTCTATCCTATGTGTCTCAGCCCACGCACAGTCTAGGGCTAGGGAAGCTCTATCCTATGTGTCTCAGCCCACGCCTAGCCTAGGGCTAGGGAAGCTCTATTCTATGTGTCTCAGCCCACGCACAGCCTAGGGCTAGGGAAGCTCTATCCTATGTGTCTCAGCCCACGCACAGCCTAGGGCTAGGGAAGCTCTATCCTGTGTGTCTCAACCCACGCACAGCCTAGGGCTAGGGAAGCTCTATCCTATGTGTCTCAGCCCACGCACAGCCTAGGGCTAGGGAAGCTCTATCCTATGTGTCTCAGTCCACGCACAGCCTAGGGCTAGGGAAGCTCTATCCTATGTGTCTCAGCCCACGCACAGCCTAGGGCTAGGGAAGCTCTATCCTATGTCTCTCAGCCCACGCACAGCCTATGGCTAGGGAATATCTATCCTATGTGTCTCAGCCCACGCACAGCCTAGGGCTAGGGAAGCTCTATCCTATGTGTCTCAGCCCACGCACAGCCTAGGGCTAGGGGAGCTCTATCCTGTGTGTCTCAACCCACGCACAGCCTAGGGCTAGGGAAGCTCTATCCTATGTGTCTCAGCCCACGCACAGCCTAGGGCTAGGGAAGCTCTATCCTGTGTGTCTCAACCCTAGGGCTAGGGAAGTTCTATCCTATGTGTCTCAGCCCAGGCACAGCCTAGGGCTAGGGAAGCTCTATCCTATGTGTCTCAGTCCACGCACAGCCTAGGGCTAGGGAAGCTCTATCCTATTGTCTCAGTCCACGCACAGCCTAGGGCTAGGGAAGCTCTATCCTATGTGTCTCAGCCCACGCACAGCCTAGGGCTAGGGTAGCTCTATCCTATGTGTCTCGGTCCACGCACAGCCTAGGGCGCACCAAGCCGTTACATGTTGCATAGATATAGATTCTGTGACAGTCGGGATCACGACGGAAAACTTTTGAATAGTTACCATATTATGTGTGTGTGTTGGGGGCGGCGGGGTGGGTGGGGGGGGGGGGGCTCCACCGCTCCACAATACAGCTTTCACTCTTAATTGACGGTTCGGACAAGGTTTCCCTGTCCTGTCCGTCACGCGGACTAACAGTTACAGGTCTCTGAATCCTTTGAACAGCGTCCTTTTAAGTTGACACTCTCCAGAGATGTAAAGATGTGTCTCTGTGAGGTCCCTTGCCACCTATGACGTAATCTCGAACGACCATGTGGTAGTCGTGCGTCCATCTCCCTAGAGGCCTGGTCAGGGGGTCTACAGAGTGACCCCCGGGTCAGTGGCTCACAGAGTCTTTATCATCCCCCTCTCCACCCCCCCCCCCTGAGCGCCACCCACCAACCACACCCACCCTCTTCACTTGCCTTTTCGTATCGGCGACTGTCCAGTTCGCTTTTTCGTATGAAAGAGTCCCCGGGTCACCGCCTCCCACGGGTCACCGCCTCCCACGGGTCACCCCCTCCCCCCGGGTCACCGCCTCCCACGGGTCACCCCCTCCCCCCCCGGGTCACCGCCTCCCACGGGTCACCCCCTCCCCCCGGGTCACCCCCTCCGCCAGGGTCCCTCCTTCTCCCAGGTCCACCCAACCCTCCTCTCATCGGCCACCCCTTCCCCTAGGGCCACCCCCTACCCGCCAGGCCGCCGTCTCTCTCCAGAGCCACCCCCTCTCCCTTCCCTCTCCACGATCATCTTCATCATCTCAACCTGTCTCTCTGCCCCCGCTCCCGCCCCCGTCCTGCGCCCGTGTCTCTGCCCCCGCTCCCGCCCCCTCCTGCCCCCCCCCCCCCTTACTGCCGCACCCCCCCCCCCTAACATGCTCCTCCACTAAGAAATATTGGTAGTGCTGTTGTATCCAGCCGCAAGGTGTCTCTGGACAGACCTGACACATCTGGCAGCAGCGGACTTACATGTCATGGGCTGTTTACCTAGAGAGGCCGGACCGGAGGGGGACAAGGCTGGCTACGTCTCCCGGGTATAGTAAACAAACATCGTCACGCCACCTGTACTGTGATTGGAAATATATACAGCCCTGTGCCCACGTCCCTGCCGCTATGCACCCCTCCCCTCCCCCTGCCCTCCACCCCAGAGACACACGCCACAGACAGCGGCGTATCGCCCCCCCCCCTCCCCTCCCTGCTCCACTCAATGCCAGGTATTACGTACTAGACCGGTAGATGGCGACACTATTCTGAGGTTCTAAGCTTGTGTGACGTGACGATCTTTCTCTGAAGTATCAACGTCAGTAACGTATCCACCGTAAATACATAACATTGACTGGTAATGAACCCCAGTAGTGGAGTACGAACGTAAACACGCGTTATTAAATAATGAACGGTACTTTGGCGCAGAGTCATCCCAGTGAACAGAATGGAGCACATCTAAATCCCAAGCACTCTACTTGAGTGCAACTATATGTGGCCAAAATGGCAGGTGTACACCACTTGTGTCAGAGAACAAAACTTGACGTGCTCCATCTTGTCAAATCAACTTTGCATGAGTCAACACTTCCGTTTTCTACTGCCCACGGCCTTTTCCATGTCCCCACAATCTGATTTAAATGTGAAACCACACGAAGCAAGATCCTCCAAGGTCACTATTACCGCAGAGGGTCACGTCCATTATTACGAGTTGGTGATCATGGTAACTAGTACAATAGCATTAAATCTGAAGGCCGATAAATGCTGCATTCTGACCCAAACCGCCCTGCTGCCCATGCAATCGACAATCTTTGCCATAGCGACGTGGCATAGAACAATGAAACATGACGTCACGCCCAAAATAATTGTAGTTATAGCTTTAAATGGCCCGCTTGATTTTCATTATCCGCCCTCGGCCTCTACGCGGCCTCGGGCGAATAATGAAAATTGGCGGGCTGCTACAGCTTGATGATGTGCCAATAAAATTGCCTAACGCCCCGCTAACTCGCGCTATTGTGATAATAATCCTCACTGGGGCGATAAGTATTAACCACAGTCACTATTACCGCAGCGGGTGACGTCCAATAATCCCCATTGGGGCGATAAGTATTAACCACAGTCACTATTACCGCAGAGGGTGACGTCCAATATTCCTCATTGGGGCGATAAGTATTAACCACAGTCACTATTACCGCAGCGGGTCACGTCCAATATTCCTCATTGGGGCGATAAGTATTAACCACAGTCACTATTACCGCAGAGGGTCACGTCCAATAATCCTCATTGGGGCGATAAGTATTCACCACAGTCACTATTACCGCAGAGGGTGACGTCCAATAATCCTCATTGGGGCGATAAGTATTCACCACAGTCACTATTACCGCAGCGGGTCGCGTCCAATAATCCTCATTGGGGCGATAATTATGAACCACAGTCACTATTACCGCAGCAGGTCACGTCCGATAATCCTCATTGGGGCGATAAGTTTTAACCACAGTCACTATTACCGCAGCGGGTCACGTCCAATAATCCTCGTTGGGGCGATAAGTATTAACCACAGTCACTATTACCGCAGAGGGTCACGTCCAATAATCCTCATTGGGGCGATAAGTATTCACCACAGTCACTATTACCGCATAGAGTGACGTCCGCTTGAACATTTAGTGATCCTTTTTTGCACTTCACTGTGAAAATATAATGTTACCAATCGAAAAAGGTGATAAAAAATCAACTCATTGTTGAGAGTGAGCTCAGAGCAAATCAATTATTTTGACAAGTTTCAATATATGTACGAAACTACTGTCCATAAGATGTGACACATAATGACGGAGTTTCAGGTTATTATTGGGATCTAAGATCTATTTTTTATAGACCACTGGGTGACCCCCCTCCACCCCGTTTGCTTCTAAGCAATATGGATTTCTATGCCATATACTGTCCAACGTGGGTAGTGGTACAGTCTGTCGACTTATAAATCTTGACGATAGGACAACGTGTTTCTTTCGTTAGTAATATTCTGGATGTACGCTCCTAAATTATGAAATTAAGTAATTTTTCAAAATGGAAACCAGGTTAAGCGTGCGCTAGTTGGGTGAGTGTGTCATAAGAGGAAACCGGGACAAACGGTGGTATAACAGGTGCAGACAGCAGGTCCAGAGGCGTCGACTGTCAAACACAAACCCAGTGAAGAGAGCCAACCATGATTACGGTGCGTCCGTCGTAATAAACGTTTACAGGGGACTTCGATTAAACCTTGCATTGAAACGATATATGTGGTGTGAAGGGGGGAGACACAGACACAGATATACCCCACCTGGAGGGCATACTGCCACCAGACACAGATATACCCCCACCTGTTGGACAGACTACCACCAGACAGATATACCCCGACCTGTAGGGCAGACTACCACCAGACAGATATACCCCCACCTGTTGGACAGACTACCACCAGACAGATATACCCCGACCTGTAGGGCAGACTACCACCAGACAGATATACCCCCACCTGTAAGACAGACTACCACCAGACACAGATATACCCCGACCTGTAGGGCAGACTACCACCAGACACAGATATACCCCCACCTGTAGGGCAGACTACCACCAGACACAGATATACCCCCACCTGTAGGACAGACTACCACCAGACACAGATATACCCCCACCTGTAGGGCAGACTACCACCAGACACAGATATACCCCCACCTGTAGGACAGACTACCACCAGACACAGATATACCCCCACCTGTAGGGCAGACTACCACCAGACACATACATACCCCCACCTGTTGGACAGACTACCACCAGACACAGATATACCCCGACCTGTAGGGCAGACTACCACCAGACACAGATATACCCCCACCTGTAGGGCAGACTACCACCAGACAAATACATACCCCCCACCTGTAGGGCAGACTACCACCAGACAGATATACCCCCACCTGTAAGAGAGACTACCACCAGACACAGATATACCCCCACCTGTAGGGCAGTCTACCACCAGACACAGATATACCCCCACCTGTAGGGCAGACTACCACCAGACACAGATATACCCCCACCTGTAAGACAGACTACCACCAGACACAGATATACCCCCACTTGTAGGACAGACTACCACCAGACACAGATATACCCCCACCTGGAGGGCAGACTACCACCAGACACAGATATACCCCCACCTGTAGGGCAGACTACCACCAGACACAGATATCCCCCCACCTGGAGGGCAGACTACCACCAGACACAGATATACCCCCACCTGTAGGGCAGACTACCACCACACACAGATATACCCCCACCTTGAGGACAGACTTCCACCAGACACAGATATACCCCACCTGTAGGACAGACTTCCACTGGACACAGATATACCCCCACCTGTAGGACAGACTACCACCAGACACATACATACCCCCCACCTGTAGGGCAAACTATCACCAGAAAAAAACATACCCCCACCTGTAGGGCAGACCACCACCAGACACAGATATATCCCCACTTGTAGGGCAGACTACCACCAGACACAGATATACCTCACCTGTAGGGCAGACTACCACCAGACAGATATACCCCCACCTGTAGGAGAGACTACCACCAGACACAGATATACCCCCACCTGTAGGGCAGACTACCACCAGACACAGATATACCCCCACCTGGAGGACAGACTTCCACCAGACACAGATATACCCCACCTGTAGGACAGACTTCCACTAGACACAGATATACCCCCACCTGTAGGGCAGACTACCACCAGACACAGATATACCCCACCTGTAGGGCAGACTACCACCAGACACAGATATACCCCCACCTGGAGGGCAGACTACCACCAGACACAGATATACCCCCACCTGTAGGGCAGACTACCACCAGACACAGATATACCCCCACCTGGAGGACAGACTTCCACCAGACACAGATATACCCCACCTGGAGGGCAGACTTCCACCAGACACAGATATACCCCCACCTATAGGGCAGTCTACCACCAGACACATACCCCACCTGGAGGGCAGACTACCACCAGACACAGATATACCCCCACCTGTAGGGCAGACTACCACCAGACACAGATATACCCCCACCTGGAGGACAGACTTCCACCAGACACAGATATACCCCCACCTGGAGGGCAGACTTCCACCAGCCACAGATATACCCCCACCTATAGGGCAGTCTACCACCAGACACATACCCCACCTGGAGGGCAGACCACCACCAGACACAGATATACCCCCACCTGTAGGGCAGACTACCACCAGACACAGATATACCCCCACCTATAGGGCAGACTTCCAACAGATATAGATATACCCCCACCTATAGGGCAGACTTCCAACAGACACAGATATACCCCCACCTGGAGGGCATACTGCCACCAGACACAGATATACCCCCACCTGTAGGGCAGACTACCACCAGACACAGATATACCCCCACCTGTCGGGCAGACTACCACCAGACACAGATATACCCCCACCTGTAGTGCAGACTACCACCAGACACAGATATACCCCACCTGTAGGGCAGACTACCACCAGACACAGATATACCCCCACCTGGAGGGCATACTGCCACCAGACACAGATATACCCCCACCTGTAGGACAGACTACCACCAGACACATACATACCCCCCACCTGTAGGGCAAACTATCACCAGAAAAAAACATACCCCCACCTATAGGGCAGACCACCACCAGACACAGATATATCCCCACCTGTAGGGCAGACTACCACCAGACACAGATATACCTCACCTGTAGGGCAGACTACCACCAGACAGATATACCCCCACCTGTAGGAGAGACTACCACCAGACACAGATATACCCCCACCTGTAGGGCAGACTACCACCAGACACAGATATACCCCCACCTGGAGGACAGACTTCCACCAGACACAGATATACCCCACCTGTAGGACAGACTTCCACTAGACACAGATATACCCCCACCTGTAGGGCAGACTACCACCAGACACAGATATACCCCACCTGTAGGGCAGACTACCACCAGACACAGATATACCCCCACCTGGAGGGCAGACTACCACCAGACACAGATATACCCCCACCTGTAGGGCAGACTACCACCAGACACATACCCCACCTGGAGGGCAGACTACCACCAGACGCAGATATACCCCCACCTGTAGGGCAGACTACCACCAGACACAGATATACCCCCACCTGGAGGACAGACTTCCACCAGACACAGATATACCCCCACCTGGAGGGCAGACTTCCACCAGACATAGATATACCCCCACCTATAGGGCAGTCTACCACCAGACACATACCCCACCTGGGGGGCAGACCACCACCAGACACAGATATACCCCCACCTGTAGGGCAGACTACCACCAGACACAGATATACCCCCACCTATAGGGCAGACTTCCAACAGATATAGATATACCCCCACCTATAGGGCAGACTTCCAACAGACACAGATATACCCCCACCTGGAGGGCATACTGCCACCAGACACAGATATACCCCCACCTGTAGGGCAGACTACCACCAGACACAGATATACCCCCACCTGTCGGGCAGACTACCACCAGACACAGATATACCCCCACCTGTAGTGCAGACTACCACCAGACACAGATATACCCCACCTGTAGGGCAGACTACCACCAGACACAGATATACCCCCACTTGTAAGACAGACTACCACCAGACACAGACATACCCCCACCTGGAGGGCAGACTACCACCAGACACAGATATACCCCCACCTGGAGGGCAGACTACCACCGGGCACGGATATACCCCCACCTGGAGGGCAGACTACCACCATACACAGATATACCCCCACCTGTAGGGCAGACTACCACCAGACACAGATATACCCCCACCTGTAGTGCAGACTACCACCAGACACAGATATACCCCAACTGTAGGGCAGACTACCACCAGACACAGATATACCCCCACCTGTAGGACAGACTACCACCAGACACAGATATACCCCCACCTGTAGGGCAGACTACCACCAGACACAGATATACCCCCACCTGTCGGGCAGACTACCACCAGACACAGATATACCCCCACCTGGAGGGCAGACTACCACCGGGCACGGATATACCCCCACCTGGAGGGCAGACTACCACCGGGCACGGATATACCCCCACCTGGAGGGCAGACTACCACCGGGCACGGATATACCCCCACCTGGAGGGCAGACTATCACCAGACACAGATATACCCCCACCTGGAGGGCAGACTACCACCAGACACATACATACCCCCCATCGGTAGGGCAGACTACCACCAGACACATACCCCCACCTGGAGGGCAGACCACCACCAGACACAGATATACCCCCACCTGTAGGGCAGACTACCACCAGACACAGATATACCCCCACCTGGAGGGCAGACTACCACCGGGCACGGATATACCCCCACCTGGAGGGCAGACTACCACCGGGCACGGATATACCCCCACCTGGAGGGCAGACTACCACCGGGCACGGATATACCCCCACCTGGAGGGCAGACTACCACCGGGCACGGATATACCCCCACCTGGAGGGCAGACTACCACCGGGCACGGATATACCCCCACCTGGAGGGCAGACTATCACCAGACACAGATATACCCCCACCTGGAGGGCAGACTACCACCAGACACATACATACCCCCCATCGGTAGGGCAGACTACCACCAGACACATACCCCCACCTGGAGGGCAGACCACCACCAGACACAGATATACCCCCACCTGTAGGGCAGACTACCACCAGACAAATACATACCCCCCACCTGTAGGGCAGACTACCACCAGACACAGATATACCCCCACCTGGAGGACAGACTTCCACCTGACGTAGCTACACCGTAGAGACCAGACCGGAACTGTAGCGGTTCCCCGATGAAAGGTGACATTACCACTGTGTGTTTCCCCCCCCCCCACCCGTGGCCTGTGACCCCCTGGCGGTCCACGCCACACTGTGAGGTTTCGCAGCCGACCATTGGGCGACAGGTCACGCCTCGCCTGGACACAGGTAATGATGTGCGCAGTCTCCAAGGCGAAGTGCAGGCGCCTCCTTGAGGTGGCGCTGCGGAGGCTTGGGTGAAGCTGGGCCACGGTTCTCCACCCCCGCGGCCCCCCGCCCCCTTGGACCTCGCCCGACCCCCGCCCGACCGCCTCCCCATCACCCCCCGTCCCGTGCGGTGGGCGCCACCGTGGGAGACAGCAGTCCCCGGGAGGGTGTTTGTCTTGGCGTGTCGGTGTCACTCCCGCGGCGCTGTATGAAGTACGCGCCACGCTATATCCGGCTGCGACCAGGTAACCGCCACCTCGCCGTGACGTCATCACAGCCCAGACAAGATGGCGGCGCCGTCAAGGGCGCACACGACACGGCTCACGTTTTGCCTTCTTCTTTAATTAAGTTTTTGCGTTTTGGTTTTCAGCTTTGTCACAACGCCTTTCGTTTTCACACACGCCGGGGTCAGATTGGACTAATTAAGAACGGAAAAATGTCGCATTGGGTGCACACCTTGCAAAATGTTGTTAAGCAAATTGTTGATGGATGCGTATAGTTTTCTGACGATATTTGTCATCCACTGAATGAGTGGGCCACATCGGCCCTTTGAAGATCACACAAAAACGATTGAGTTCCCTGAACTGGCATTTGATTTGCCGTTATGACAATAGGTATAACACAAAACAACTTTTTAGAAAGTTTATTTATTACTGTGGCCCACTAACATAACGTTGTTTTGTTATCTGAACAATACCCATTATACACCACACAGACTGACACAACACTACAGGAGCACTACACAAAATACTGTACGGGGACTGCACAGACCACTGCACGGGGACTGCACAACACACTACGCGGGGACTACATACAACGCTGCACGGGGGTTACACACAGCAGTGAACGGGGGCTACACACATCACTGCAGAGAGGCTGCACACTACACTGCACGGGGGTTACACACACCACTGCAGGGGGGCTACACCCAACAGAGCACGGTGGCTACACACACCACTGCACGGGGGTTACACCCAACAGTGCACGGGGGCTACACACAATGCACGGGGGCTACACCCAACAGTGCACGGGGGCTACACACACCACTGCACGGGGGCTACACCCAACAGTGCACGGTGGCTACACACACCACTGCACGGGGGCTACACCCAACAGAGCACGGTGGCTACACACACCACTGCACGGGGGCTACACCCAACAGTGCACGGGGGCTACACACAACAATGCACGGGGGCTACACCCAACAGTGCACGGGGGCTACACACAACAATGCACGGGGGCTACACACAGTCGTGCACGCGGGCTACACCCAACAGTGCACGGGGGCTACACCCAACAGTGCACGGGGGTTACACCCAACAGTGCACGGGGGCTACACCCAACACTGCACGCGGGCTACACCCAACAGTGCACGGGGGCTACACCCAACAGTGCACGGGGGCTACACACAACAATGCACGGGGGCTACACCCAACAGTGCACGGGGGCTACACACAACAATGCACGGGGGCTACACACAGCCGTGCACGCGGGATGCAGGAGATGGGACAGCAGACACGGCATTCTGTCAACGAGATAAACACAGCAGTTTACGTTGAGCAAAATGTGGCGGTGGCTCATTGTTGTTTCTATTAAGTGAATGTTCCGCCGAGATATAGGGCTATGACTGATTCGACAGCAGTACGTAACCCCTGGTAACCATATAATCCGTCCAGTTTATGTCAGTATAGGCCCGAGGGGGGGGGGGGGGGGGGAGGGGCATTACATTTCTACAGTGGTGGATATTTTCCGCCCATGCCGTAGAGAAGATTTGGAGGGCGAAAGAAAAGTGCCCGATTTTGTGGTCATTTAAAGAATTCTTTGGTTAGAAAAGGCATCTGAAATGGACACTGACAGCATTTTATGGTTAAACGGGCATATAGAATAGACATTGACAGAAATGTGTGGTTAAATAGGCATCTGAAATAGACACTGACATACGTTTGTGGTTAAAAAGGCATCTAAAATAGACACTGACATTCATGACAAAGTGTCTGGAGGATACTTACTCGAACACTTTCGATATCAACTGGACTATAGAGTCAAGAACTGCAATTTTTAAGAAAATAAGTCAGTCTCAGAGAGAGAAATTGTGGATCTCTACTTCGGGGATTGAGGGGAAAAAGGGGTCATTTGGGCGGCACATATGTATACTACTCACAATTTGCTAAGGATCGCCTCTATGCAGAGATATCTGAGTGTATAACAGGTGTCTGTGCAATTTTACTATAATACAAAGACCATGCCTTTACCATGCATTTTGGATACAGACTGGGGAAGGTTTATCTGTATCATAGTAGAATTACACAGTCACCTGTTATACACTCAGATATCTCTGCATAGAGGTGATCCTTAGCAAATTGTGAGTAGTATATATACCTTACTATATGTAGTATAGACTATAGACTGGTTGGTGGTGAGGGGTGGACGGGACTCCGGGGGCAGTCACGACTGGTTGGTGGTGAGGGGTGGACGGGGGCAGTCACGTTTTTCCAGCGCCCAGTCGGTGGTCCATCTAGTGTTGTTGTTCTGTAACTTCCTTATTAGCGGGCGTCGCACCAGCCCCGCCACAGGGCCGGCTCTGTTATCATTGGACATGGTCTAAACAGGGATGTGACTAAGCTTCCGGGATGTCAACAACGACACGGGGTCCACTGGCTGCTGGCAAAGTTCACGCCGGTCTCGATCAGCCTCCGACCTTATCAGATTGTCCGGATCACGACGCTTCTCTGTTACGTCACCAGGCGGCGCCTAGCAATGACGTCAAATAGAAGACTATTTGTGGTTCATCTGTTATATATTCCGTATTTTTTTGTATTTTCAAGCTATTCTCCATGTCAAATAAGTACATTCTGTCTTGAATTTAGTCCTGAAAGCCTGTGGGCTATCCGGAGAGAAGCATTTTGGTCACCGGAGCAGAAGCTGGTGGCCGGCTTTATATCCCTACGCGCCTGTTCGCCGTTCGGTATTTTGTATGTGATGTCGACCGCGGCTCGCTATCACGTCCGCGCGCGATATAAATAAACCGCTCAGTTTCATGTTGAAAAGTTGGTTTTACAGACTCAAAAAGATATAAAACATATGCATCATAATTTTTGAGATAATTTTAGTCTTGATTCTAAAATGTAACAGATCTAAGATGGCGCATGTAAATATATTGCTTTAATTTCTTATTGCAATTTCATGAGAAATTTATATAACTGATTATTTAAAAATAGATCCCATTCCACATCGGAATAGAGACCTTTGCCTGCGGGCGTCCAGCGTTAGACCAGTAGGGGCGCCTCAACCTCGTAATAACAGGTTATTGAAGTACATTAGGCACAACGCCCACAGTATATACAATTCACAAAAATGTGTGCAAGTAAATACATGCGTCACATTTCTGTGCGATGGCTTTATAGACACATTTGGTTAAGTTGTAACAATAATTTGACCCATGCTACACACAGCATCAATCAAATTAATGCTCGTGGGATATTTTGTGGAAGGCATTTTCTTCTAGACGCTGAACATAAGAGGCAAATCATAACAAAATGGCATTCGTCTTCAACAGCAATTTCACTGATTCTAGCACAATATTTACACCTCTCCCCTCGGTCTTATGTCTTGTGTATTCCTCTCTCTATCTCTAAATTCTGAGTAGAACATCTCGACCTCGCCAAAGCTTTTCTGTGACTCACATTGGTGATATTCTTTAAATACAGTTCTGGTTCAAGCAAGGATTTAAATTGCGCTAATGTATCAAGGTTACTGCACTCGTTTAATCCACTGAGCCACTCTTGTTGAGCCACATCATTTAATCTCTGCCTAATGTCACTAAAGAGCGTCTCACCAGTTCCCACATTCCGTGTTATCCAACTAATACCAAAACCTAGTCTATAAACAGTGTTTTTAACACCGGTAGCCCATGTAATTCTACTGTAGTTCTTCCAGCCTTATGAAGGTTGTACAACATCTTGTAACAAGCGGTAGGTAATCTGGAGTCATCCATCCTTAACCATTTACACCAACATTTAATAACTCGTTCAATACTTAATACGTACTTTGATGGGCTTTCGTCCGCATTCCACCATGGCGGCTACATGGGCAGCTTGACTAGGTGGTTGCAGGATGCGCTTGCAAAATCTGGTTTGAACCTTTTCGATACAGTCATAAGTGCTATTTCCCTAAATTTCCGTACCATATGTTAATACAGGAATAACTATGTTATCATAAAGCTTCCAATAGTGCACAATATCAAACAATTCCTTGCCTTGTAGAGCCATCGCGTTTTTGCGCCATAGTCCAGTTCAATGGACTGGAACAGTCTAGGCCTAGGTATTTGTAACAAGATACTTCACCTTCTTTCCCCTCCAGGTACCATTTCTCATTAGCTTTAACGCATCCATTTCTAAAAAAACCTGACTTTTGTCTTTGTGAGATTGACTGACAATGCTCATTTACTGCAGACATTTGATAAACCATCAATACGTTTTTGCAGTCGATCTATAACGTTAGTTATCACTTATTTCATTTAGTTCGTCTGCATACAATATGGCACATACAGTATCAAACTGACTCACCCCCGTAATCACCACCTGGGAACTCCATCCTCTAGGCCTAGCGAACCGGGGCAAAGCAACTATCCCACCCTAACGACATTCGTGTAGCCACCCCTGCACCCCCCCCCCCGCTTCCCTCAGCATCAAATATAGCACCCCCACCTGCCGGCACCCCCCCCCCCCAGTGCCCCTCGGCACACCCCGACAAGTGGTGTTGATGGTGATGTCAGTTTGACTCCATTCTCCGGGCAGGTCTCAGAGTTGTGAAGTCCAGTGTGGGGAGTGGGGTGCGGGTAGGGTTAGTGGTGGTGGCCCGGGGGGGGTCTAAGGATACGAGAGCAGTGGTGATTCATGGCATCGAGGGGTGGTGGGACCTGGAGGTAGGGTGGGGATGGAAGGGAAGGGGATGGGTGTGCTATAAGACAAGCAAGACGAGCGATGACATATGCTAATGGTGATCATCGTCAACCACTTGAAGGAGGATCCGTACTTTAGGAGTTTCCTGTTTTGATCCACATGCCGCCCACATATAGTGTGTATATGTGTGACCCTCACCACAGCTTGTCATCCCCTCCCCCCGCGTTACACCCCCGCAGACTGTGTCTAATTATAACTCTTTCCGGAAGTGTCCTGGATCCAGGGAGGGGGAGGTGAAGGCGTGGGAGGGTGGGGTGGGGGGGGGGTGGCAAGCGACAGGACCGGTCCACGCGGTGACTGGGACTGGGATGCCCAGGGAGACACCAAGGCTTGGCTTGGCGAGCGGGGGAGGGGTCTCGAGGGAGTGGGGGGGGGGGAAGTAGCGCATGGTGGTGGGAGGGGCTTGCGCTGGGTAGTGGCCTGGGGAGTAGTGGTTGGTGTAGTCGAATGATTGGAGAGTGAGAGATGGGGGAGTGGGGGGGGAGGACCGAGAAGCCAGATGTCTCGGCAGTTATTCCCGTGTCCACTTCCTGGCGTGGGCGTCATGGGAGCACGGGAGGGGTGACGACATCCCCGTGGGGTTGAGTGCGGGGACGGGGTGGGGGCAGCCCCTGGAGGTGTCTGCCACCGCTTGCTGACAGCTCAGGACAAGACTTACAAGATTACCAGAGGAGAAACAACCAGGTTTCCCTTGCACCCCCCCCCCCCCATGTGTTCCTGCCGGCCACAACCCGGGTCCGGGACTCCGGGTATGTGACGTTACGTGTGCCGGGATGTGGGGGTGGGGGGGGGGAGGGGTGATAAACTCACGATGATCTCGGTGTCTCCCCTAGCGAGAACTTTTGTAATGTTGTGGGTTGTGTGACCCAGTTACCCAACCCCACCCCACCCGCCTTGGTCTGACCGTCGTACCCCCAACTTATCCATGACAACCACGGGGGGTGGGGGGGCAGAAACAAGAAACCTCATATATTCAAGAGCTTTATTGATACCGTTACAGTCAGGTAAAACGGTCTCGGTTTCTTTCCGGTGTCCGCCGCGTGATGGCGCCACCAGACATTGCTGCACCTGCAAGACGGCGGGAAACAGAGAGACGAACGAGGGACGGGCGGAGGACGCGTGGGGAGGGGGGGGGGGGGGCAATGGCAGGACAGGGTAGGAGGCGGGGTGGTGGAAAGAGGGGTGATGGAAGGAGGGGTGATGGAAGGCGGGGTGATGGAAAAAGGGGTGATGGAAGGCGGGGTGATGGAAGGAGGTGTGGTGGTGGAAGGAGGGGTGGTGGAAGGCGGGGTGATGGAAGGAGGGGTGATGGAAGGAGGGGTGATGGAAGGAGGGGTGATGGAAGGAGGGGGTGATGGAAGGAGGGGTGATGGAAGGCGGGGTGATGGACGGAGGGGTGATGGAAGGAGGGGTGATGGAAGGAGGGGTGATGGAAGGAGGGGTGATGGAAGGAGGGGGTGATGGAAGGAGGGGTGATGGAAGGAGGGGTGATGGAAGGAGGGGTGATGGAAGGAGGGGTGATGGAAGGAGGGGGTGATGGAAGGAGGGTGATGGAAGGCGGGGTGATGGAAGGAGGGGTGATGGAAGGAGGGTGATGGAAGGAGGGGTGATGGAAGGAGGGGGTGATGGAAGGAGGGGTGATGGAAGGCGGGGTGATGGAAAAAGGGGTGATGGAAGGCGGGGTGATGGGAGGAGGGGTGATGGAAGGAGGGGTGATGGAAGGAGGGGGTGATGGAAGGAGGGGTGATGGAAGGCGGGGTGATGGAAGGCGGGGTGATGGAAGGAGGTGTGGTGGTGGAAGGAGGGGTGGTGGAAGGCGGGGTGATGGAAGGAGGGGTGATGGAAGGAGGGGTGATGGAAGGAGGGGGTGATGGAAGGAGGGGTGATGGAAGGCGGGGTGATGGAAGGAGGGGTGATGGAAGGAGGGGTGATGGAAGGAGGGGTGATGGAAGGAGAGGGTGATGGAAGGAGGGGTGATGGAAGGAAGGGGTGATGGAAGGCGGGGTGATGGAAGGAGGGGTGATGGAAGGAGGGGTGATGGAAGGAGGGGTGATGGAAGGAGGGGGTGATGGAAGGAGGGGTGATGGAAGGCGGGGTGATGGAAGGAGGGGTGATGGAAGGAGGGGTGATGGAAGGAGGGGTGATGGAAGGAGCCGTGGTGGAACGAGGGGTGATGGAAGGACGGGTGATGGAAGGAGGGGTGATGGAAGGCGGGGTGATGGAAGAACAGGGTGATGGAGGAGGGGTGGTGGAAGGAGGGGTGATGGAAGGAGGGGTGATGGAAGGAGGGGGTGATGGAAGGAGGGGTGATGGAAGGCGGGGTGATGGAAGGAGGGGTGATGGAAGGAGGGGTGACGGAAGGAGGGGTGATGGAAGGAGGGGTGATGGAAGGAGGGGTGATGGAAGGAGGGGTGACGGAAGGAGGGGTGATGGAGGAGGGGTGGTGGAAGGAGGGGTGATGGAAGGAGGGGTGATGGAAGGAGGGGTGATGGAAGGCGGGGTGATGGAAGGAGGGGTGATGGAAGGAGGGGTGATGGAAGGAGGGGTGATGGAAGGAGGGGGTGATGGAAGGAGGGGTGATGGAAGGAGGGGGTGATGGAAGGAGGGGTGATGGAAGGAGGGGGTGATGGAAGGCGGGGTGATGGAAGGAGGGGTGATGGAAGGAGGGGTGATGGAAGGCGGGGTGATGGAAGGCGGGGTGATGGAAGGAGGGGTGATGGAAGGAGGGGTGATGGAAGGAGGGGGTGATGGAAGGAGGGGTGATGGAAGGCGTGGTGATGGAAGGAGGGGTGATGGAAGGAGGGGTGATGGAAGGAGGCGTGGTGGAACGAGGGGTGATGGAAGGACGGGTGATGGAAGGAGGGGTGATGGAAGGCGGGGTGATGGAAGAACAGGGTGATGGAGGAGGGGTGGTGGAAGGAGGGGTGATGGAAGGAGGGGTGGTGGAAGGAGGGGTGATGGAAGGAAGGGGTGATGGAAGGAGGGGTGATGGAAGGAGAGGTGATGGAAAGAGGGGTGCTAGGAGGAGGGGTGATGAAAGGAGGGGGTGATGGAAGGAGAGGGTGATGGAAGGCGGGGGTGATGGAAGGAGGGGGTGATGGAAGGCGGGGTGATGGAAGGAGGGGTGATGGAAGGAGAGGTGATAGAAGGCGGGGTGATGGAAGGTGGGGTGTTGGAAGGCGGGCGATGGAAAGAGGGGTGATGGAAGGCGGGGTGATGGAAGAACAGGGTGATGGAGGAGGGGTGATGGAAGAAGAGGGTGATGAAAGGCTGGGTGATGGAAGGAGGGTGATGGAAGGCAGGGTGATGGAAAGAGGGGTGATGGAAGGAGGGTGATGGAAGGAGGGGTGATGGAAGAACAGAGTGATGGAGGAGGGGTGATGGAAGAACAGAGTGATGGAGGAGGGGTGATGGAAGGAGGGGTGATGGAAGGCGGGGTGATGAAAGAAGAGCATGATGGAAGAAGGGGTGATGGAAGGAGGGGTGATGGAAGGCGGGGTGATGGAAGGCGGGGTGATGGAAGGAGGGGTGATGGAAGGCGGGGTGATGGAAGGCGGGGTGATGGAAGGCGGGGTGATGGAAGAAGGGCATGATGGAAGGCGGGTGGTGGAAGGCGGGGTGATGGAAAGCGGGGTGATGGTAGGAGGGTGATGGAAGGCGGGGTGATGGAAGAACAGGGTGATGGAGGAGGGGTGATGGAAGAAGAGGGTGATGAAAGGCTGGGTGATGGAAGGAGGGTGATGGAAGGCAGGGTGATGAAAGGAGGGTGATGGAAGGAGGGTGATGGAAGGAGGGGTGATGGAAGAACAGAGTGATGGAGGAGGGGTGATGGAAGGAGGGGTGATGGAAGGCGGGGTGATGAAAGAAGAGCATGATGGAAGGCGGGGTGATGGAAGGAGGGGTGATGGAAGAAGAGGGTGATGGAAGGCTGGGTGATGGAAGGAGGGTGATGGAAGGCAGGGTGATGGAAGGAGGGGTGATGGAAGGAGGGGTGATGCAAGAACAGAGTGATGGAGGAGGGGTGATGGAAGGAGGGGTGATGGAAGGCGGGGTGATGAAAGAAGAGCATGATGGAAGGCGGGGTGATGGAAGGAGGGGTGATGGAAGGCAGGGTGATGGAAGGAGGGGTGATGGAAGGCGGGGTGATGGAAGGCGGGGTGATGAAAGAAGAGCATGATGGAAGAAGGGGTGATGGAAGGAGGGGTGATGGAAGGCGGGGTGATGGAAGGCGGGGTGATGGAAGGAGGGGTGATGGAAGGCGGGGTGATGGAAGGCGGGGTGATGGAAGGCGGGGTGATGGAAGAAGGGCATGATGGAAGGCGGGTGGTGGAAGGCGGGGTGATGGAAAGCGGGGTGATGGTAGGAGGGTGATGGAAGGCGGGGTGATGGAAGAACAGGGTGATGGAGGAGGGGTGATGGAAGAAGAGGGTGATGAAAGGCTGGGTGATGGAAGGAGGGTGATGGAAGGCAGGGTGATGAAAGGAGGGTGATGGAAGGAGGGTGATGGAAGGAGGGGTGATGGAAGAACAGAGTGATGGAGGAGGGGTGATGGAAGGAGGGGTGATGGAAGGCGGGGTGATGAAAGAAGAGCATGATGGAAGGCGGGGTGATGGAAGGAGGGGTGATGGAAGAAGAGGGTGATGGAAGGCTGGGTGATGGAAGGAGGGTGATGGAAGGCAGGGTGATGGAAGGAGGGGTGATGGAAGGAGGGGTGATGGAAGAACAGAGTGATGGAGGAGGGGTGATGGAAGGAGGGGTGATGGAAGGCGGGGTGATGAAAGAAGAGCATGATGGAAGGCGGGGTGATGGAAGGAGGGGTGATGGAAGGCAGGGTGATGGAAGGAGGGGTGATGGAAGGCGGGGTGATGGAAGGCGGGGTGATGGAAGGAGGGGTGATGGAAGGCGGGGTGATGGAAGGAGGGGTGATGGAAGGCGGGGTGATGGAAGGCGGGGTGATGGAAGGAGGGGTGATGGAAGGCGGGGTGATGGAAGGCGGGGTGATGGAAGGAGGGGTGATGGAAGGCGGGGTGATGGAAGGAGGGGTGATGGAAGGAGGGGTGATGGAAGAACAGAGTGATGAAGGAGGGGTGATGGAAGGAGGGTGATGGAAGGCGGGGTGATGGAAGGAGGGGTGATGGAAGGAGGGGTGATGGAAGAACAGTGATGGAGGAGGGGTGATGGAAGGAGGGTGATGGAAGGCGGGGTGATGAAAGAAGAGCATGATGGAAGAAGGGGTGATGGAAGGAGGGGTGATGGAAGAAGGGGGTGATGGAAGGCTGGGTGATGGAAGGAGGGTGATGGAAGGCAGGGTGATGGAAGGAGGGGTGATGGAAGGAGGGGTGATGGAAGGCGGGGTGAGGGAAGAAGGGGTGATGGAAGAAGAGGGTGATGGAAGGCTGGGTGATGGAAGGAGGGGTGATGGAAGAACAGAGTGATGGAAGAGGGGTGATGGAAGGAGGGGTGATGGAAGAACAGAGTGATGGAGGAGGGGTGATGGAAGGAGGGGTGATGGAAGAAGGGGTGATGGAAGAAGAGGGTGATGGAAGGCTGGGTGATGGAAGGAGGGGTGATGGAAGGCGGGGTGATGGAAGGAGGGGTGATGGAAGGCGGGGTGATGGAAGGCGGGGTGATGGAAGGCGGGGTGATGGAAGGCGGGGTGATGGAAGGCGGGGTGATGGAAGAAGGGCATGATGGAAGGCGGGGTGATGGAAGGCGGGGTGATGGAAGAAGGGGCGATGGAAGAAGGGCATGGTGGAAGGCGGGGTGATGGAAAGCGGGGTGATGGTAGGAGGGTGATGGAAGGCGGGGTGATGAAAGGAGGAGTGATGGAAGGAGGGGTGCTAGGAGGAGGGTGGTGGTAGCAGGGGTGATGGTAGGAGGGTGATGAAAAGCGGGCTGATGGAAGGCTGGGTGATGGAAGGCGGGGTGATGGAAGGCGGGGTGATGGAAGGAGGGGTGATGGAAGGAGGGGTGATGGAAGGCGAGGTGATTGAAGGCGGGGTGATGGAAGGAGGGGTGATGGAAGGCGGGGCGATGGAAGGCGGGGTGATCGAAGGCGGAGTGATGGAAGGTGGGGTGATGGAAGGCGGGGTGATGGAAGAAGGGCATGATGGAAAGCGGAATGATGAAAGACGAGGTGATGGAAGGCGGGGTGATGGAAGGCGGGGTGATGGACGGCTGGGGGATGGAAGGAGGGTGATGGAAGGCGGGATGATGGAAGGAGGGTGATGGAAGGCGTGGTGATGGAAGGCGGGGTGATGGAAGGCGTGGTGATGGAAGGCGGGGTGATGGAAGGCGGGGTGATGGAAGGAGGGGTGATGGAAGGCGGGGGGATGGAAGGAGGCGTGATGGAAGGCGGGGGGATGGAAGGAGGGGTGATGGAAGGAGGGGGTGATGGAAGGAGGGGTGATGGAAGGCGGGGTGATGGAAGGAGGGGTGATGGAAGGAGGGGTGATGGAAGGCGGGGTGATGGAAAAAGGGGTGATGGAAGGCGGGGTGATGGGAGGAGGGGTGATGGAAGGAGGGGTGATGGAAGGAGGGGGTGATGGAAGGAGGGGTGATGGAAGGCGGGGTGATGGAAGGCGGGGTGATGGAAGGAGGTGTGGTGGTGGAAGGAGGGGTGGTGGAAGGCGGGGTGATGGAAGGAGGGGTGATGGAAGGAGGGGTGATGGAAGGAGGGGTGATGGAAGGAGGGGTGATGGAAGGAGAGGGTGATGGAAGGAGGGGTGATGGAAGGAAGGGGTGATGGAAGGCGGGGTGATGGAAGGAGGGGTGATGGAAGGAGGGGTGATGGAAGGAGGGGTGATGGAAGGAGGGGGTGATGGAAGGAGGGGTGATGGAAGGCGGGGTGATGGAAGGAGGGGTGATGGAAGGAGGGGTGATGGAAGGAGGGGTGATGGAAGGAGCCGTGGTGGAACGAGGGGTGATGGAAGGACGGGTGATGGAAGGAGGGGTGATGGAAGGCGGGGTGATGGAAGAACAGGGTGATGGAGGAGGGGTGGTGGAAGGAGGGGTGATGGAAGGAGGGGTGATGGAAGGAGGGGGTGATGGAAGGAGGGGTGATGGAAGGCGGGGTGATGGAAGGAGGGGTGATGGAAGGAGGGGTGACGGAAGGAGGGGTGATGGAAGGAGGGGTGATGGAAGGAGGGGTGATGGAAGGAGGGGTGACGGAAGGAGGGGTGATGGAGGAGGGGTGGTGGAAGGAGGGGTGATGGAAGGAGGGGTGATGGAAGGAGGGGTGATGGAAGGCGGGGTGATGGAAGGAGGGGTGATGGAAGGAGGGGTGATGGAAGGAGGGGTGATGGAAGGAGGGGGTGATGGAAGGAGGGGTGATGGAAGGAGGGGGTGATGGAAGGAGGGGTGATGGAAGGAGGGGGTGATGGAAGGCGGGGTGATGGAAGGAGGGGTGATGGAAGGAGGGGTGATGGAAGGCGGGGTGATGGAAGGCGGGGTGATGGAAGGAGGGGTGATGGAAGGAGGGGTGATGGAAGGAGGGGGTGATGGAAGGAGGGGTGATGGAAGGCGTGGTGATGGAAGGAGGGGTGATGGAAGGAGGGGTGATGGAAGGAGGCGTGGTGGAACGAGGGGTGATGGAAGGACGGGTGATGGAAGGAGGGGTGATGGAAGGCGGGGTGATGGAAGAACAGGGTGATGGAGGAGGGGTGGTGGAAGGAGGGGTGATGGAAGGAGGGGTGGTGGAAGGAGGGGTGATGGAAGGAAGGGGTGATGGAAGGAGGGGTGATGGAAGGAGAGGTGATGGAAAGAGGGGTGCTAGGAGGAGGGGTGATGAAAGGAGGGGGTGATGGAAGGAGGGGGTGATGGAAGGCGGGGGTGATGGAAGGAGGGGGTGATGGAAGGCGGGGTGATGGAAGGAGGGGTGATGGAAGGAGAGGTGATAGAAGGCGGGGTGATGGAAGGTGGGGTGTTGGAAGGCGGGCGATGGAAAGAGGGGTGATGGAAGGCGGGGTGATGGAAGAACAGGGTGATGGAGGAGGGGTGATGGAAGAAGAGGGTGATGAAAGGCTGGGTGATGGAAGGAGGGTGATGGAAGGCAGGGTGATGGAAGGAGGGGTGATGGAAGGAGGGTGATGGAAGGAGGGGTGATGGAAGAACAGAGTGATGGAGGAGGGGTGATGGAAGAACAGAGTGATGGAGGAGGGGTGATGGAAGGAGGGGTGATGGAAGGCGGGGTGATGAAAGAAGAGCATGATGGAAGAAGGGGTGATGGAAGGAAGGGTGATGGAAGGCGGGGTGATGGAAGGCGGGGTGATGGAAGGAGGGGTGATGGAAGGCGGGGTGATGGAAGGCGGGGTGATGGAAGGCGGGGTGATGGAAGAAGGGCATGATGGAAGGCGGGTGGTGGAAGGCGGGGTGATGGAAAGCGGGGTGATGGTAGGAGGGTGATGGAAGGCGGGGTGATGGAAGAAGAGGGTGATGGAGGAGGGGTGATGGAAGAAGAGGGTGATGAAAGGCTGGGTGATGGAAGGAGGGTGATGGAAGGCAGGGTGATGAAAGGAGGGTGATGGAAGGAGGGTGATGGAAGGAGGGGTGATGGAAGAACAGAGTGATGGAGGAGGGGTGATGGAAGGAGGGGTGATGGAAGGCGGGGTGATGAAAGAAGAGCATGATGGAAGGCGGGGTGATGGAAGGAGGGGTGATGGAAGAAGAGGGTGATGGAAGGCTGGGTGATGGAAGGAGGGTGATGGAAGGCAGGGTGATGGAAGGAGGGGTGATGGAAGGAGGGGTGATGCAAGAACAGAGTGATGGAGGAGGGGTGATGGAAGGAGGGGTGATGAAAGGCGGGGTGATGAAAGAAGAGCATGATGGAAGGCGGGGTGATGGAAGGAGGGGTGATGGAAGGCAGGGTGATGGAAGGAGGGGTGATGGAAGGCGGGGTGATGGAAGGCGGGGTGATGAAAGAAGAGCATGATGGAAGAAGGGGTGATGGAAGGAGGGGTGATGGAAGGCGGGGTGATGGAAGGCGGGGTGATGGAAGGAGGGGTGATGGAAGGCGGGGTGATGGAAGGCGGGGTGATGGAAGGCGGGGTGATGGAAGAAGGGCATGATGGAAGGCGGGTGGTGGAAGGCGGGGTGATGGAAAGCGGGGTGATGGTAGGAGGGTGATGGAAGGCGGGGTGATGGAAGAACAGGGTGATGGAGGAGGGGTGATGGAAGAAGAGGGTGATGAAAGGCTGGGTGATGGAAGGAGGGTGATGGAAGGCAGGGTGATGAAAGGAGGGTGATGGAAGGAGGGTGATGGAAGGAGGGGTGATGGAAGAACAGAGTGATGGAGGAGGGGTGATGGAAGGAGGGGTGATGGAAGGCGGGGTGATGAAAGAAGAGCATGATGGAAGGCGGGGTGATGGAAGGAGGGGTGATGGAAGAAGAGGGTGATGGAAGGCTGGGTGATGGAAGGAGGGTGATGGAAGGCAGGGTGATGGAAGGAGGGGTGATGGAAGGAGGGGTGATGGAAGAACAGAGTGATGGAGGAGGGGTGATGGAAGGAGGGGTGATGGAAGGCGGGGTGATGAAAGAAGAGCATGATGGAAGGCGGGGTGATGGAAGGAGGGGTGATGGAAGGCAGGGTGATGGAAGGAGGGGTGATGGAAGGCGGGGTGATGGAAGGCGGGGTGATGGAAGGAGGGGTGATGGAAGGCGGGGTGATGGAAGGAGGGGTGATGGAAGGCGGGGTGATGGAAGGCGGGGTGATGGAAGGAGGGGTGATGGAAGGCGGGGTGATGGAAGGCGGGGTGATGGAAGGAGGGGTGATGGAAGGCGGGGTGATGGAAGGAGGGGTGATGGAAGGAGGGGTGATGGAAGAACAGAGTGATGAAGGAGGGGTGATGGAAGGAGGGTGATGGAAGGCGGGGTGATGGAAGGAGGGGTGATGGAAGGAGGGGTGATGGAAGAACAGTGATGGAGGAGGGGTGATGGAAGGAGGGTGATGGAAGGCGGGGTGATGAAAGAAGAGCATGATGGAAGAAGGGGTGATGGAAGGAGGGGTGATGGAAGAAGGGGGTGATGGAAGGCTGGGTGATGGAAGGAGGGTGATGGAAGGCAGGGTGATGGAAGGAGGGGTGATGGAAGGAGGGGTGATGGAAGGCGGGGTGATGGAAGAAGGGGTGATGGAAGAAGAGGGTGATGGAAGGCTGGGTGATGGAAGGAGGGGTGATGGAAGAACAGAGTGATGGAAGAGGGGTGATGGAAGGAGGGGTGATGGAAGAACAGAGTGATGGAGGAGGGGTGATGGAAGGAGGGGTGATGGAAGAAGGGGTGATGGAAGAAGAGGGTGATGGAAGGCTGGGTGATGGAAGGAGGGGTGATGGAAGGCGGGGTGATGGAAGGAGGGGTGATGGAAGGCGGGGTGATGGAAGGCGGGGTGATGGAAGGCGGGGTGATGGAAGGCGGGGTGATGGAAGGCGGGGTGATGGAAGAAGGGCATGATGGAAGGCGGGGTGATGGAAGGCGGGGTGATGGAAGAAGGGGCGATGGAAGAAGGGCATGGTGGAAGGCGGGGTGATGGAAAGCGGGGTGATGGTAGGAGGGTGATGGAAGGCGGGGTGATGAAAGGAGGAGTGATGGAAGGAGGGGTGCTAGGAGGAGGGTGGTGGTAGCAGGGGTGATGGTAAGAGGGTGATGAAAAGCGGGCTGATGGAAGGCTGGGTGATGGAAGGCGGGGTGATGGAAGGCGGGGTGATGGAAGGAGGGGTGATGGAAGGAGGGGTGATGGAAGGCGAGGTGATTGAAGGCGGGGTGATGGAAGGAGGGGTGATGGAAGGCGGGGCGATGGAAGGCGGGGTGATCGAAGGCGGAGTGATGGAAGGTGGGGTGATGGAAGGCGGGGTGATGGAAGAAGGGCATGATGGAAAGCGGAATGATGAAAGACGAGGTGATGGAAGGCGGGGTGATGGAAGGCGGGGTGATGGACGGCTGGGGGATGGAAGGAGGGTGATGGAAGGCGGGATGATGGAAGGAGGGTGATGGAAGGCGTGGTGATGGAAGGCGGGGTGATGGAAGGCGTGGTGATGGAAGGCGGGGTGATGGAAGGCGGGGTGATGGAAGGAGGGGTGATGGAAGGCGGGGGGATGGAAGGAGGCGTGATGGAAGGCGGGGGGATGGAAGGAGGGGTGATGGAAGGCGGGATGATGCAAGGCGGGGTGAGGGAAGTAGGGGTGATGGAAGGAGAGGTCATGGAAGGCGGGGTGATGGAAAGCGGGGTGATGAAAGGCGGGGTAATGTAAGGAGAGGTGATGGAAGGCGGGGTGATGGAAGGAGGGGTGATGGAAGGAGGGGTGATGGAAGGCGGGATGATGCAAGGCGGGGTGAGGGAAGTAGGGGTGATGGAAGGAGAGGTCATGGAAGGCGGGGTGATGGAAAGCGGGGTGATGAAAGGCGGGGTAATGTAAGGAGAGGTGATGGAAGGCGGGGTGATGGAAGGAGGGGTGATGGAAGGAGGGGTGATGGAAGGTGGGGTGATGGAAGGCGTGGTGATGGAAGGCGGGGTGATGGAAGGAGGGGGTGATGGAAGGCGGGGTGATGGAAGGAGGGGTGATGGAAGGAGGGGTGACGGAAGGCGGGGTGATGGAAGGAGGGGTGATGGAAGGCGTGGTGATGGAAGGAGAGGTGATGGAAGGAGGGGGTGATGGAAGGAGGGGTGATGGAAGAAAGGGGTGATGGAAGGAGGGGGTGATGGAAGGAGGGGTGATGGAAGGAAGGGGTGATGGAAGGAGGGGGTGATGGAAGGAGGGGTGATGGAAGCAGGGGTGATGGAAGCAGGGGTGATGGAAGGAGGGGGTGATGGAAGGAGGGGTGATGGAAGGCGGGGTGATGGAAGGAGGGGTGATGGAAGGAGGGGTGATGGAAGGAGGCGTGGTGGAACGAGGGGTGATGGAAGGACGGGTGATAGAAGGAGGGGTGATGGAAGGCGGGGTGATGGAAGAACAGGGTGATGGAGGAGGGGTGGTGGAAGGAGGGGTGATGGAAGGAGGGGTGGTGGAAGGAGGGGTGATGGAAGGAAGGGGTGATGGAAGGAGGGGTGATGGAATGAGAGGTGATGGAAAGAGGGGTGCTAGGAGGAGGGGTGATGAAAGGAGGGGGTGATGAAAGGAGGGGGTGATGGAAGGCGGGGTGATGGAAGGAGGGGTGATGGAAGGAGAGGTGATAGAAGGCGGGGTGATGGAAGGCGGGGTGATGGAAGGCGGGTGATGGAAAGAGGGGTGATGGAAGGCGGGGTGATGGAAGAACAGGGTGATGGAGGAGGGGTGATGGAAGAAGGGGGTGATGGAAGGCTGGGTGATGGAAGGAGGGGTGATGGAAGGAGGGGTGATGGAAGGAGGGGTGATGGAAGAAGGGGTGATGGAAGGAGGGGTGATGGAAGGAGGGGTGATGGAAGGAGGGGTGATGGAAGGCTGGGTGATGGAAGGAGGGTGATGGAAGGAGGGGTGATGGAAGGCGGGGTGATGAAAGAAGAGCACGATGGAAGAAGGGGTGATGGAAGGAGGGGTGATGGAAGAAGGGGTGATGGAAGGCTGGGTGATGGAAGGAGGGTGATGGAAGGCAGGGTGAGGGAAGGAGGGGTGATGGAAGAACAGAGTGATGGAGGAGGGGTGATGGAAGGAGGGGTGATGGAAGGCGGGGTGATGAAAGAAGAGCATGATGGAAGACGGGGTGATGGAAGGAGGGGTGATGGAAGGCGGGGTGATGGAAGGCGGGGTGATGGAAGGAGGGGTGATGGAAGGCGGGGTGATGGAAGGCGGGGTGATGGAAGAAGGGCATGATGGAAGGCGGGTGATGGAAGGCGGGGTGATGGAAGAAGGGGCGATGGAAGAAGGGCATGGTGGAAGGCGGGGTGATGGAAGGCGGGGTGATGGTAGGAGGGTGATGGAAGGCGGGGTGATGAAAGGAGGAGTGATGGAAGGAGGGGTGCTAGGAGGAGGGTGGTGGTAGCAGGGGTGATGGTAGGAGGGTGATGAAAAGCGGGCTGATGGAAGGCTGGGTGATGGAAGGCGGGGTGATGGAAGGAGGGGTGATGGAAGGCGAGGTGATTGAAGGCGGGGTGATGGAAGGAGGGGGGATGGAAGGCGGGGCGATGGAAGGCGGGGTGATGGAAGGCGGAGTGATGGAAGGAGGGGTGATGGAAGGTGGGGTGATGGAAGGCGGGGTGATGGAAGAAAGGCATGATGGAAAGCGGAATGATGGAAGACGAGGTGATGGAAGGCGGGGTGATGGAAGGCTGGGTGATGGAAGGAGGGTGATGGACGGCGGGGTGATGGAAGGAGGGTGATGGAAGGAGGGTGATGGAAGGCGGGGTGATGGAAGGAGGGTGATGGAAGGCGGGGTGATGGAAGGTGTGGTGATGGAAGGCGGGGTGATGGAAGGCGTGGTGATGGAAGGCGGGGTGATGGAAGGCGGGGTGATGGAAGGAGGGGTGATGGAAGGCGGGGGGATGGAAGGAGGGGTGATGGAAGGCGGGGGGATGGAAGGATGGGTGATGGAAGGCGGGATGATGCAAGGCGGGGTGAGGGAAGGAGGGGTGATGGAAGGAGAGGTCATGGAAGGCGGGATGATGGAAGGCGGGGTGATGAAAGGCGGGGTAATGTAAGGAGAGGTGATGGAAGGCGGGGTGATGGAAGGAGGGGTGATGGAAGGAGGGTGATGGAAGGAGGGTGATGGAAGGAGGGGTGATGGAAGGAGGGTGATGGAAGGCGGGGTGATGGAAGGCGGGGTGATGGAAGGAGGGTGATGGAAGGCGGGGTGATGGAAGGTGTGGTGATGGAAGGCGTGGTGATGGAAGGCGGGGTGATGGAAGGCGGGGTGATGGAAGGAGGGGTGATGGAAGGCGGGGGGATGGAAGGAGGGGTGATGGAAGGAGGGTGATGGAAGGAGGGTGATGGAAGGCGGGGTGATGGAAGGAGGGTGATGGAAGGCGGGGTGATGGAAGGTGTGGTGATGGAAGGCGGGGTGATGGAAGGCGTGGTGATGGAAGGCGGGGTGATGGAAGGCGGGGTGATGGAAGGAGGGGTGATGGAAGGCGGGGGGATGGAAGGAGGGGTGATGGAAGGCGGGGGGATGGAAGGATGGGTGATGGAAGGCGGGATGATGCAAGGCGGGGTGAGGGAAGGAGGGGTGATGGAAGGAGAGGTCATGGAAGGCGGGATGATGGAAGGCGGGGTGATGAAAGGCGGGGTAATGTAAGGAGAGGTGATGGAAGGCGGGGTGATGGAAGGAGGGGTGATGGAAGGAGGGTGATGGAAGGAGGGTGATGGAAGGCGGGGTGATGGAAGGAGGGTGATGGAAGGCGGGGTGATGGAAGGAGGGTGATGGAAGGCGGGGTGATGGAAGGCGGGGTGATGGAAGGAGGGTGATGGAAGGCGGGGTGATGGAAGGTGTGGTGATGGAAGGCGGGGTGATGGAAGGCGTGGTGATGGAAGGCGGGGTGATGGAAGGCGGGGTGATGGAAGGAGGGGTGATGGAAGGCGGGGGGATGGAAGGAGGGGTGATGGAAGGCGGGGTGATGGAAGGATGGGTGATGGAAGGCGGGATGATGCAAGGCGGGGTGAGGGAAGGAGGGGTGATGGAAGGAGAGGTCATGGAAGGCGGGATGATGGAAGGCGGGGTGATGAAAGGCGGGGTAATGTAAGGAGAGGTGATGGAAGGCGGGGTGATGGAAGGAGGGGTGATGGAAGGAGGGGTGATGGAAGGTGGGGTGATGGAAGGCGTGGTGATGGAAGGCGGGGTGATGGAAGGAGGGGTGATAGAAGGCGGGGTGATGGAAGGAGGGGTGATGGAAGGAGGGGTGATGGAAGGCGGGGTGATGGAAGGAGGGGTGATGGAAGGCGTGGTGATGGAAGGAGAGGTGATGGAAGGCGGGATGATGGAAGGAGGGGTGATGGAAGGAGGGGTGATGGAAGGTGTGGTGATGGAAGGAGAGGTGATGGAAGGAGGGTTGATGGAAGGCGGGGTGATGGAAGGAGGGGTGATGGAAGGAGGGGTGATGGAAGGCGGGGTGATGGAAGGCGTGGGGATGAAAGGCGGCGTGATGGAAGGAGGGGTGATGGAAGGCGGGGTGATGGAAGGCGTGGGGATGAAAGGCGGGGTGGTGGAAGGAGGGGTGATGGAAGGCGGGGTGATGGAAGGCTGGGTGATGGAAGGAGGGGTGATGGAAGGCGGGGTGATGGTAGGAGGGGTGATTGTAGGCGGGTGATGGAAGGAGGGGTGATGGAAGGCGGGATGATGGAAGAAGGGGTGATGGAAGAAGCGGGCGATGGAAGGAGGGGTGATGGAAGGCGGGGTGATGGTAGGAGGGTGATGGAAGGCGGGATGATGGAAGGAGGGTGATGGAAGGCGGGGTGATGGAAGGCGGGGTGATGGGAGGAGGGGTGATGGAAGGCGGGGTGATGGAAGGCGGGGTGATGGAAGGCGGGGCGATGGAAGGTGTGGTGATGGAAGGCGGGGTGATGGAAGGCGTGGTGATGGAAGGCGGGGTGATGGAAGGCTGGGTGATGGAAGGAGGGTGATGGAAGGCAGGGTGAGGGAAGGAGGGGTGATGGAAGAACAGAGTGATGGAGGAGGGGTGATGGAAGGAGGGGTGATGGAAGGCGGGGTGATGAAAGAAGAGCATGATGGAAGACGGGGTGATGGAAGGAGGGGTGATGGAAGGCGGGGTGATGGAAGGCGGGGTGATGGAAGGAGGGGTGATGGAAGGCGGGGTGATGGAAGGCGGGGTGATGGAAGAAGGGCATGATGGAAGGCGGGTGATGGAAGGCGGGGTGATGGAAGAAGGGGCGATGGAAGAAGGGCATGGTGGAAGGCGGGGTGATGGAAGGCGGGGTGATGGTAGGAGGGTGATGGAAGGCGGGGTGATGAAAGGAGGAGTGATGGAAGGAGGGGTGCTAGGAGGAGGGTGGTGGTAGCAGGGGTGATGGTAGGAGGGTGATGAAAAGCGGGCTGATGGAAGGCTGGGTGATGGAAGGCGGGGTGATGGAAGGAGGGGTGATGGAAGGCGAGGTGATTGAAGGCGGGGTGATGGAAGGAGGGGGGATGGAAGGCGGGGCGATGGAAGGCGGGGTGATGGAAGGCGGAGTGATGGAAGGAGGGGTGATGGAAGGTGGGGTGATGGAAGGCGGGGTGATGGAAGAAAGGCATGATGGAAAGCGGAATGATGGAAGACGAGGTGATGGAAGGCGGGGTGATGGAAGGCTGGGTGATGGAAGGAGGGTGATGGACGGCGGGGTGATGGAAGGAGGGTGATGGAAGGAGGGTGATGGAAGGCGGGGTGATGGAAGGAGGGTGATGGAAGGCGGGGTGATGGAAGGTGTGGTGATGGAAGGCGGGGTGATGGAAGGCGTGGTGATGGAAGGCGGGGTGATGGAAGGCGGGGTGATGGAAGGAGGGGTGATGGAAGGCGGGGGGATGGAAGGAGGGGTGATGGAAGGCGGGGGGATGGAAGGATGGGTGATGGAAGGCGGGATGATGCAAGGCGGGGTGAGGGAAGGAGGGGTGATGGAAGGAGAGGTCATGGAAGGCGGGATGATGGAAGGCGGGGTGATGAAAGGCGGGGTAATGTAAGGAGAGGTGATGGAAGGCGGGGTGATGGAAGGAGGGGTGATGGAAGGAGGGTGATGGAAGGAGGGTGATGGAAGGAGGGGTGATGGAAGGAGGGTGATGGAAGGCGGGGTGATGGAAGGCGGGGTGATGGAAGGAGGGTGATGGAAGGCGGGGTGATGGAAGGTGTGGTGATGGAAGGCGTGGTGATGGAAGGCGGGGTGATGGAAGGCGGGGTGATGGAAGGAGGGGTGATGGAAGGCGGGGGGATGGAAGGAGGGGTGATGGAAGGAGGGTGATGGAAGGAGGGTGATGGAAGGCGGGGTGATGGAAGGAGGGTGATGGAAGGCGGGGTGATGGAAGGTGTGGTGATGGAAGGCGGGGTGATGGAAGGCGTGGTGATGGAAGGCGGGGTGATGGAAGGCGGGGTGATGGAAGGAGGGGTGATGGAAGGCGGGGGGATGGAAGGAGGGGTGATGGAAGGCGGGGGGATGGAAGGATGGGTGATGGAAGGCGGGATGATGCAAGGCGGGGTGAGGGAAGGAGGGGTGATGGAAGGAGAGGTCATGGAAGGCGGGATGATGGAAGGCGGGGTGATGAAAGGCGGGGTAATGTAAGGAGAGGTGATGGAAGGCGGGGTGATGGAAGGAGGGGTGATGGAAGGAGGGTGATGGAAGGAGGGTGATGGAAGGCGGGGTGATGGAAGGAGGGTGATGGAAGGCGGGGTGATGGAAGGAGGGTGATGGAAGGCGGGGTGATGGAAGGCGGGGTGATGGAAGGAGGGTGATGGAAGGCGGGGTGATGGAAGGTGTGGTGATGGAAGGCGGGGTGATGGAAGGCGTGGTGATGGAAGGCGGGGTGATGGAAGGCGGGGTGATGGAAGGAGGGGTGATGGAAGGCGGGGGGATGGAAGGAGGGGTGATGGAAGGCGGGGTGATGGAAGGATGGGTGATGGAAGGCGGGATGATGCAAGGCGGGGTGAGGGAAGGAGGGGTGATGGAAGGAGAGGTCATGGAAGGCGGGATGATGGAAGGCGGGGTGATGAAAGGCGGGGTAATGTAAGGAGAGGTGATGGAAGGCGGGGTGATGGAAGGAGGGGTGATGGAAGGAGGGGTGATGGAAGGTGGGGTGATGGAAGGCGTTGTGATGGAAGGCGGGGTGATGGAAGGAGGGGTGATAGAAGGCGGGGTGATGGAAGGAGGGGTGATGGAAGGAGGGGTGATGGAAGGCGGGGTGATGGAAGGAGGGGTGATGGAAGGCGTGGTGATGGAAGGAGAGGTGATGGAAGGCGGGATGATGGAAGGAGGGGTGATGGAAGGAGGGGTGATGGAAGGTGTGGTGATGGAAGGAGAGGTGATGGAAGGAGGGGTGATGGAAGGCGGGGTGATGGAAGGAGGGGTGATGGAAGGAGGGGTGATGGAAGGCGGGGTGATGGAAGGCGTGGGGATGAAAGGCGGCGTGATGGAAGGAGGGGTGATGGAAGGCGGGGTGATGGAAGGCGTGGGGATGAAAGGCGGGGTGGTGGAAGGAGGGGTGATGGAAGGCGGGGTGATGGAAGGCTGGGTGATGGAAGGAGGGGTGATGGAAGGCGGGGTGATGGTAGGAGGGGTGATTGTAGGCGGGTGATGGAAGGAGGGGTGATGGAAGGCGGGATGATGGAAGAAGGGGTGATGGAAGAAGCGGGCGATGGAAGGAGGGGTGATGGAAGGCGGGGTGATGGTAGGAGGGTGATGGAAGGCGGGATGATGGAAGGAGGGTGATGGAAGGCGGGGTGATGGAAGGCGGGGTGATGGGAGGAGGGGTGATGGAAGGCGGGGTGATGGAAGGCGGGGTGATGGAAGGCGGGGCGATGGAAGGTGTGGTGATGGAAGGCGGGGTGATGGAAGGCGTGGTGATGGAAGGCGGGGTGATGGAAGGCGGGGTGATGGAAGGAGGGGTGATGGAAGGCGGGATGATGGAAGAAGGGGTGATGGAAGAAGCGGGCGATGGAAGGAGGGGTGATGGAAGGCGGGGTGATGGTAGGAGGGTGATGGAAGGCGGGATGATGGAAGGAGGGTGATGGAAGGCGGGATGATGGAAGGCGGGGTGATGGAAGGCGGGATGATGGAAGGAGAGGTTATGGAAGGAGGGGTGATGGTACGCGGGTGATGGAAAGCTGTGGGAGTGAGAGTGAGAGGTGTGAGTGAGTGAGTGGGAGTGGGAGGTGGCTACATAAGAATTACACAGGTCTAGCCCCCGTCAAGGGCTCGGCCACCCAGTCAAACGGTGACAAACAGGTTTCATTCTGCATCAGGAAACTTCTAACATTAATGAAATCATAAATCAGTGAATACACTGACATTGTGACTGTGACACTTGTGATCTGTAAACGTGAAAGTTTTGTGAAGTTATGAGGGGTCCTTACATTTAAGTCTGGTAATGACATTAATTATGTGCATTGTTAAATAGTGACTGCTAAAAACTACTGTTGAGGACGATACATAACGGCCGTCAGGGTCTGTGGGGCGACACTTGTCCTTGTTTTGTTCCATTCTCCCCGGTCGAACGCTGGGCTGGGGGGCTCTGAACCAGCCTCACAGTAAACCCCAGTTAAACACCCAGCATCGCGGCGACAAAACGCTGTTTAGCACACCGTCTTCCTTTGAATTGTCGCCACAATGGGGAGAGGTAAAAACCCTGTCTGGCTCAACAATTACGCGTGGCTCGCGTTTCTCGCTCTGTTGACAGCCCACCAGCCGAGGGCAGAGACGGCGGACTGGGTGACAGGGTGGTGACTGGTGGGGGGGGGACAGGGTGGTGACGGCGGAAGGGAGGTAGGGAGGCAGGGGGTCATAAGCACACACACCCTGCAATTGAATTGAACAATAGGCGCGGGTGTGGAGAGGGTTCGGGTGTGGCTGGGGAAAGGTGAACCTGTTGACTGGCGGTGGGTTGGTGGGAGTGAGGGTGGGGAGGCGGGACGTGGTGGGAGGGAGGGGAGGCGGGACGTGGTGGGAGGGAGGGGAGGCGGGACGTGGTGGGAGGGAGGGGAGGCGGGATGTTGTGGGAGGGAGGGGAGGCGGGACGTGGTGGGAGGGAGGGGAGGCGGGACGTGGTGGGAGGGAGGGGAGGCGGGACGTGGTGGGAGGGAGGGGAGGCGGGACGTGGTGGGAGGGAGGGGAGGCGGGACGTGGTGGGAGGGAGGGACGTGGTGGGAGGGAGGGGAGGCGGGACGTGGTGGGAGGGAGGGGAGGCGGGACGTGGTGAGAGGGAGGGGAGGCGGGACGTGGTGGGAGGGAGGGGAGGCGGGACGTGGTGGGAGGGAGGGGAGGCGGGACGTGGTGGGAGGGAGGGGAGGCGGGACGTGGTGGGAGGGAGGGGAGGCGGGACGTTGTGGGAGGGAGGGGAGGCGGGACGTTGTGGGAGGGAGGGGAGGCGGGACGTGGTGGGAGGGTGTGAAGGCGGGTGATGGTGGGTGCCTTGGGAGGGTGAAGGTGGGTGATGGTGGGTGCCTTGTGAGGGTGAAGGCGGGTGATGGTGGGTGCCTCGTGAGGGTGAAGGCGGGTCATGGTGGGTGTGAAGGCGGGTGATGGTGGGTGCCTTGGGAGGGTGAAGGTGGGTGATGGTGGGTGCCTTGTGAGGGCGAAGGCGGGTGATGGTGGGTGCCTCGTGAGGGTGAAGGCGGGTGATGGTGGGTGTGAAGGCGGGTGATGGTGGGTGCCTTGGGAGGGTGAAGGTGGGTGATGGTGGGTGCCTTGTGAGGGTGAAGGCGGGTGATGGTGGGTGCCTCGTGAGGGTGAAGGCGGGTGATGGTGGGTGTGAAGGCGGGTGATGGTGGGTGCCTTGGGAGGGTGAAGGTGGGTGATGGTGGGTGCCTTGTGAGGGTGAAGGCGGGTGATGGTGGGTGCCTCGTGAGGGTGAAGGCGGGTGATGGTGGGTGTGAAGGCGGGTGATGGTGGGTGCCTTGTGAGGGTGAAGGCGGGTGATGGTGGGTGTGAAGGCGGGTGATGGTGGGTGCCTTGGGAGGGTGAAGGCGGGTGATGGTGGGTGTGAAGGCGGGTGATGGTGGGTGCCTTGTGAGGGTGAAGGCGGGTGATGGTGGGTGTGAAGGCGGGTGATGGTGGGTGCCTCGTGAGGGTGAAGGCAGATGAAGTGGGTGTGAAGGCGGGTGATGGTGAGTGAACTTATGAGGGTGAAGGTGGATGAATCTGAGTAACGAGAAGCTAATGATAACAGGGGTGTTATATGGTGAGATCGAAGTCAGGGTGAATGGGGTGTAGTGAGGGTCAAATGAGGGTGAAGTAAGGGTGAATGGGGCGTAGTGAGGGTGCATGGGGCGTAGTGAGGGTCAAATGAGGGTGAAGTAAGGGTGAATGGGGCGTAGTGAGGGTCAAGTGAGGGTGAAGTAAGGGTGGATGGGGCGTAGTGAGGGTCAAGTGAGGGTGAAGTAAGGGTGAATGGGGCGTAGTGAGGGTGCATGGGGCGTAGTGAGGGTCAAATGAGGGTGAAGTAAGGGTGAATGGGGCGTAGTGAGGGTCAAGTGAGGGTGAAGTAAGGGTGAATGGGGCGTAGTGAGAGTCAAGTGAGGGTAAAGTAAGGGTGAATGGGGCGTAGTGAGGGTGCATGGGGCGTAGTGAGGGTCAAATGAGGGTGAAGTAAGGGGTAACTAAGGGTGAATGGGGCATAGTGAGGGTGAAGTGAGAGTGAAGTAAGGGTGAATAGGGCTTGGTGAGAGTGGAGTGAGGGTGACGTAAGGGTGAAGTGAGGGTGAAGTGAGGGTGAATTGGGCGAAGTGAGGGTGAAGTGAGGGGTAACTAAGGGACAATGGGGCGTAGTGAGGATGAAGTGAGGGTGAATGGGGCGTAGTGAGGGTGAAGTGAGGGAGAATGGGGCGTAGTGAGGGTGAAGTAAGGGTGAATGGGGGTGAATGGGGCGTAGTGAGACTAAAGTGAGGGTGAAGTGAGGGTGAAGTGAGGGGTAACTAAGGGTGAATGGGGCGTAGTGAGGGTGAAGTGAGGGTGAATGGGGCGTAGTGAGACTGAAGTGAGGGTGAAGTGAGGGTGAAGTGAGGGGTAACTAAGGGTGAATGGGGCGTAGTGAGGGTGGAGTAAGGGTGAATGGGGTGAAGTGAGGGTGAAGTGAGGGTGAATGGGGCGTAGTGAGACTGACGTGAAGAAGTACGCTGGTGGGTTCGAACCTCTGACCCGTTGATCTGGGGCTCAGCTTTCCTACTACCTGAGCTGGGGAGGTTCCCTGGGTGACGTGAGGCGGAATCGGCTTGGGTTAAAGAGATAAAGACGGGTTACGGCCAGGGTCAGTTGGGACAGTGGGCCTGTGTGTGATAAAGACGGGTTACGGCCGGGGTCAGTGGTGACAGTGGGCCTGTGTGTGATAAAGACGGGTTACGGCCGGGGTCAGTGGTGACAGTGGGCCTGTGTGTGATAAAGACGGGTTACGGCCGGGGTCAGTGGTGACAGTGGGCCTGTGTGTTATAGAGATGGGTTACGGCCAGGGTCAGTGGTGACAGTGGGCCTGTGTGAGATAAAGACGGGTTACGGCCAGGGTCAGTTGGGACAGTGGGCCTGTGTGTGATAGAGACGGGTTACGGCCGGGGTCAGTGGTGACAGTGGGCCTGTGTGTGATAAAGACGGGTTACGGCTAGGGTCAGTGGTGACAGTGGGCCTGTGTGTGATAGAGATGGGTTACGGCCAGGGTCAGTTGGGACAGTGGGCCTGTGTGTGATAGAGATGGGTTACGGCCAGGATCAGTGGGGACAGTGGGCCTGTGTGTGATAGAGATGGGTTACGGCCAGGGTCAGTGGTGACAGTGGGCCGGTGTGTGATAGAGATGGGTTACGGCCAGGGTCAGTGGTGACAGTGGGCCGGTGTGTGATAGAGATGGGTTACGGCCAGGATCAGTGGGGACAGTGGGCCTGTGTGTGATAAAGACGGGTTACGGCCGGGGTCAGTGGTGACAGTGGGCCTGTGTGTGATAGAGATGGGTTACGGCCAGGGTCAGTTGGGACAGTGGGCCTGTGTGTGATAGAGATGGGTTACGGCCGGGGTCAGTGGTGACAGTGGGCCTGTGTGTGATAGAGATGGGTTACGGCCAGGGTCAGTTGGGACAGTGGGCCTGTGTGTGATAGAGATGGGTTACGGCCAGGGTCAGTTGGGACAGTGGGCCTGTGTGTGATAGAGATGGGTTACGGCTAGGGTCAGTGGTGACAGTGGGCCTGTGTGTGATAAAGACGGGTTACGGCCAGGGTCAGTGGTGACAGTGGGCCTGTGTGTGATAAAGACGGGTTACGGCCAGGGTCAGTGGGGACAGTGGGCCTGTGTGTGATAGAGATGGGTTACGGCCAGGGTCAGTGGGGACAGTGGGCCTGTGTGTGATAAAGACGGGTTACGGCCAGGGTCAGTGGGGACAGTGGGCCTGTGTGTGATAGAGATGGGTTACGGCCAGGGTCAGTGGGGACAGTGGGCCTGTGTGTGATAGAGATGGGTTACGGCCAGGGTCAGTTGGGACAGTGGGCCTGTGTGTGATAGAGATAGGTTACGGCTAGGGTCAGTGGTGACAGTGGGCCTGTGTGTGATAGAGATGGGTTACGGCCAGGGTCAGTGGTGACAGTGGTTCTGTGTGTGATAGAGATGGGTTACGGCCAGGGTCAGTGGTGACAGTGGGCCGGTGTGTGATAGAGATGGGTTACGGCCAGGATCAGTGGGGACAGGGGGCCTGTGTGTGATAGAGATGGGTTACGGCCAGGGTCAGTGGTGACAGTGGGCCTGTGTGTGATAGAGATGGGTTACGGCCAGGATCAGTGGGGACAGGGGGCCTGTGTGTGATAGAGATGGGTTACGGCCAGGGTCAGTGGTGACAGGGGGCCTGTGTGTGATAGAGATGGGTTACGGCCAGGGTCAGTGGGGACAGTGGGCCTGTGTGTGATAGAGATGGGTTACGGCCAGGGTCAGTTGGGACAGTGGGCCTGTGTGTGATAGAGATAGGTTACGGCTAGGGTCAGTGGTGACAGTGGGCCTGTGTGTGATAGAGATGGGTTACGGCCAGGGTCAGTGGTGACAGTGGTTCTGTGTGTGATAGAGATGGGTTACGGCCAGGGTCAGTGGTGACAGTGGGCCGGTGTGTGATAGAGATGGGTTACGGCCAGGATCAGTGGGGACAGGGGGCCTGTGTGTGATAGAGATGGGTTACGGCCAGGGTCAGTGGTGACAGTGGGCCTGTGTCTGGGTAGCGCTCACAACAGAACGCGCAACTCACAGTAAACTGTCTTCCTGACGAAACGATGCTCCAAGACATAACTCTAGTTGTCTAACTTGGCGCATGCCTAACCTATTTTTGTGGGCGAGGGGGTTGGGCGGATGACGGGGAGCGAGGGGGTTGGGCGGATGACCGGGAGGGAGGGGCTGTAGGCACAGATTGGTGGTCATCCCGAGGCGATGAGTGACGGCGTGGTGGCTGGGAGGGGTAGCCTGGTGGCTGAGAGGGGGTAGAGTGTCGCTGACAACAAGGGGTATTTCACAAAACCTTGATGCGGTGGAGAGGGGCGCGTTGTGCACGATGGCTCCCTGGCCCCACGGCCAGACCGTCGTGTGTGGTCGCCCGGCGGTGCGGGTGGCACCCACCCCCCTCCAGGCCGGCCGCTGGCGGTGCGGGTGGCACCCCCCGGGCTGGCCTGGCCCTACAAGGCGCCTCGGGATTAGATATAAACGTGACCGTAATGGGGACCAAAGAGCTATCCATGAAGAGCAATTTTGTAACCTTTGACCTGATTCGGTCTCCAGGGCCCGGCGGCAGCAGCAGCTTGGCGCAGCACCCCCTCCCCCAGCCTCCCTCTCCCCCAAGTGATGAACAAAGATCCACGCCCAACAGATAATTGCCAACATAAGCAATCGCAGCTTAACTTGGAACCTAACTATTAACGTCTATTCGTTATCTTTTTCTGTCATTTATCTCATAATGGATATGTTTTTGTTACCAGGAAAGGCCACGCCACGTGGAGGTCCATAACCCCCACCACCCCCTCCCGGATCTACCTGGGAGCCCCTGGCCGCCACCCACCAGACCACACCCAGGTCCCTGGAAAGACAGCGGCGGACACCCCAGCATGACCCGACCAGGTGGGCCACGCACCATGTACCCTCACCCTCCCCCTCACCCACCCACAGAGAGAGGGGGGTGGGGGCAGAAACAGAGAGAGACCCCAACCCCACAAGTGTATTCCACTTGACTGGGCGGATGCCCCCTCCCTGCCTTATAATGACAGTAAGTCGCGCCCCCCCCCCCACCCACCCCCATATATGGCCACCCAGGGAGCCTGTTGCTCAGCGCGTCGCAACCTGTAAGTGTCCCAGCCCGTCTCTCAGCCTGTAAGTGTTTCAGCAGGCCCATTGTCGCCAGGTAAATCCCCACTTTAGTGTTCGCCCCCCTCCTGGCAGAGGTGACCGCACGCTCGGAGACATCCTTATCACGCGGCTCATTGTGTCTTAAAT
The DNA here is from genome assembly GCA_964019135.1 of Arenicola marina. Taxonomy (NCBI): domain Eukaryota; kingdom Metazoa; phylum Annelida; class Polychaeta; family Arenicolidae; genus Arenicola; species Arenicola marina. The sequence continues at coordinate 41,845,182 of OZ025250.1, forward strand.
GTTGTCCCAAACAAATAGAAACTGCCAAATATTTTCTCACCATTTCCAAACAGTTCTCGCGAGATTGATAAGATCTTAATTGGCATTCATATAGTAGCGATAATAACTTGCCGGTGTGTGTACAATGAGGTCCTTGTAATTCGACGCCGGTTCGTTGACGCTGATGTGAGTTTTACCATTACTGTAAGGACGGCCTGGGGTAGAGTTTCCAAGATAAGATGGAAGCGAACACTGTGTCAGACACGTCGGCAGTGACAAGACAACTACATGTGTAGGCTTATCACAGTCACATCCTCTTTAACACGTTAATAGCCATCCGATGTCATCGCCAGGGCCACGGGTGGAGGTAGGAACGGTTCTTACCGATAACCAGGTGTCACGGTATAGCTCACGTGTTGCTCATGCGCAGTCTTTACATAACTATGGACCTGACGTGCCGTAACTATGGTTACATGGGTCACCTCTCTGAACGGCGACAGGGGTTACAACCCTGTACCATGATACACCATCACCATGGTAACGTAAGATCCAGGCTGTGACAGTGAACGCTTGTGTTGCACGTCCATCTAGTGACAATTAGGATAACAAAATTTACACCAAGAAACCAAGACAAAACTCAATACCATGGTGAGGCGTTCAAGTTGTGCACCATATTGGTGGAACACTGCCTCCGAATCACGTTCGTCTTTTGAAACATTCTTGAAGAACAACAAGGCGTAAATTTGGTGGATCATACAGCAATACACTCATACACCCCTTATAGCGACATAGATATACACCCGTTATAGCGATATAGGTATACACCCCTTAAAGCGACATAGGTATACACCCCTTAAAGCGATATAGGTATACACCCCTTAAAGCGATATAGGTATACACCCCTTAAATCGATATAGGTATACACCCCTTAAAGCAATATAGGTATACACCCCTTAAAGCGACATAGATATACACCCCTTATAGCGATATAGGTATACACCCCTTAAAGCGATATAGGTATACACCCCTGAAATCGATATAGGTATACACCCCTTAAAGCGACATAGATATACACCCCTTATAGCGATATAGGTATATACCCCTTAAAACGATATAGGTATACACCCGTTCAAGCGATGTAGGTATACACCCCTTATAGCGATATAGGTATACACCCCTTAAAACGATATAGGTATACACCCCTTATAGCGATATAGGTATACACCCCTTAAAGCGAGATAGGTATACACCCCTTATAGCGATATAGGTATATACCCCTTAAAGCGATATAGGTATACACCCCTTATAGCGATATAGGTATACACCCGTTCAAGCGATATAGGTACACACCCCTTCAGGCGATATAGGTATACACTCCTTAAGGCGATATAGGTATACACCTCTTAAAGCGATATAGGTATACACTCCTTAAAACGAGCTTGGTATACATCCCTTAAAGCGACATAGATATACACCCCTTATAGCGATATAGGTATATACCCCTTAAAGCGATATAGGTATACACCCCTTAAAGCGATATAGGTATGCACCCTTTAAAGCGATATAGCTATACACCCCTCATAGCGATATAGGTATACATCCCTTAAAGCGATATAGGTATACACCCCTTAAAGCAACATAGATGTACACCCCCTATAGCGATATAGGTATACACCCTTTCAAGCGATATAGGTATACACCCCTTAAAGCGATATAGGTACATACCCCTTAAAGCGATATAGGTATACACCCCTTAAAGTAACATAGATATACACCCCCTATAGCGATATAGGTATACACCCGTTCAAGCGATGTAGGTATACACCACTTAAAGCGATATAGGTATACACCCGTTCAAGCGATATAGGTATACACCCCTTAAAGCGATATAGGTATACACCCCTTAAAGCGATATAGGTATACACCCCCTAAAGCAATATAGGTATACACCCTTTAAAGCGATATAGGTATACACCCCTTAAAGCGATATAGGTATACACCCCTTATAGCGATATAGGTATATACCCCATAAAGCGATATAGGTAAACACCACTTAAAGCGAGATAAGTGTACACCCCTTAAAGCGATATAGATATACACCCCTTAAAGCGATATAGGTATACACCACTTAGACCGATATAAGTATACAACCCTTAAAGCGATATAGGTACACACCCCTTAAAGCGATATAGGTATACACCCCTTAAAGCGATATAGGTACACACCCCTTAAAGCGATATAGGTATACACCCCTTAGAGCGATATAGGTATACATCCATTCAAGCGATATAGGTCTACACCCTTTAAAGCGATATAGGTATACAACTCTTAAAGCGATATAGGTCTGCACCCTTTAAAGCGATATAGGTATACAACCCTTAAAGGGATATAGGTATACACCCCTTCAAGCGATATAGGTATACAACCCTTAAAGCGATATAGGTATACACCCCTTAAAGCGATACACTCATACACCCCTTGAAGCGATATAGGTATACACCCCTTAAAGCGATATAGGTAAACACCCCTTAAAGCGACATAGGTATACACCCCTTAAAGCGATATAATTATACACTCCTTAAAGCAAAGTGATTATATTACACCGCCTCCAGACACTGACCCTCCACATGATTACATTACACCGCCTCCAGACACTGACCCTCCACATGATTACATTACACCGCCTCCTGACACTGACCCTCCACATGATTACATTACACCGCCTCCTGACACTGACCCTCCACATAATTACATTACACCACCTCCTGACACTGACCCTCCACATGATTACATTACACCACCTCCTGACACTGATCCTCCACATGATTACATTAGACCGCCTCCTGACACTGACCCTCCACGTGATTACATTAGACCGCCTCCTGACACTGACCCTCCACATGATTACATTAGACCGCCTCCTGACACTGACCCTCCACATGATTACATTACACCGCCTCCTGACACTGACCCTCCACATGATTACATTACACCGCCTCCTGACACTGACCCTCCACATGATTACATTAGACCGCCTCCTGACACTGACCCTCCACATGATTACATTACACCGCCTCCTGACACTGACCCTCCACATGATTACATTACACCGCCTCCTGACACTGACCCTCCACATAATTACATTACACCACCTCCTGACACTGACCCTCCACATGATTACATTACACCACCTCCTGACACTGACCCTCCACATGATTACATTAGACCGCCTCCTGACACTGACCCTCCACGTAATTACATTAGACCGCCTCCTGACACTGACCCTCCACATGATTACATTAGACCGCCTCCTGACACTGACCCTCCACATGATTACATTAGACCGCCTCCTGACACTGACCCTCCACATGATTACATTAAAGCACCTCCTGACACAGGCCCTCCACATGATTACATTAGACCGCCTCCTGACACTGACCCTCCACATGATTACATCAGACCGCCTCCTGACACTGGCCCTCCACATGATTACTTTAGACCACCTCCTGACACTGACCTTCTACATGATTACATTACACCACCTCCTGACACTGACCCTCCACATGATTACATGAGACCGCCTCCTGACACTGACCCTCCACATGATTACATTAGACCGCCTCCTGACACTGACCCTCCACATGATTACATTAGACCACCTCCTGACACTGGCACTCCACATGATTACATTAGACCACCTCCTGACACTGACCCACCACATGATTACATTAGACCGCCTCCTGACACTGACCCTCCACATGATTACATTAGACCACCTCCTGACACTGGCACTCCACATGATTACATTAGACCACCTCCTGACACTGACCCACCACATGATTACATTAGACCGCCTCCTGACACTGACCCTCCACATGATTACATTAGACCACCTCCTGACACTGGCACTCCACATGATTACATTAGACCACCTCCTGACACTGACCCTCCACATGATTACATTAGACCGCCTCCTGACACTGACCCTCCACATGATTACATTAGACCGCCTCCTGACACTGACCCTCCACATGATTACATTAGACCGCCTCCTGACACTTACCCTCCACATGATTACATTAGACCGCCTCCTGACACTGACCCTCCACATGATTACATTAGACCACCTCCTGACACTGACCCTCCACATGATTACATTAGACCGCCTCCTGACACTGACCCTCCACATGATTACATTAGACCACCTCATGACACTGACCCTCCACATGATTACATTAGACCGCCTCCTGACACTGACCCTCCACATGATTACATTAGACCGCCTCCTGACACTGACCCTCCACATCATTACATTAGACCACCTCCTGACACTGGCCCTCCACATGATTACATTAGACCACCTCCTGACACTGACCTTCTACATGATTACATTACACCACCTCCTGACACTGACCCTCCACGTGATTACATTAGACCGCCTCCTGACACTGACCCTCCACATGATTACATTAGACCGCCTCCTGACACTGACCCTCCACATGATTACATTAGACCGCCTCCTGACACTGACCCTCCACATGATTACATTAGACCACCTTCTGACACTGGCCCTCTACATCATTACATTAGACCACCTCCTGACACTTACCCTCCACATAATTACATTAAACCACCTCCTGACACTGACCCTCCACATGATTACATTAGACCACCCCCTGACACTGACCCTCCACATGATTACATTAAACCACCTCCTGACACTGACCCTCCACATGATTACATTAGACCACCTCCTGACACTGACCCTCCACATGATTACATTAGACCACCTCCTGACACTGACCCTCCACATGATTACATTAGACCACCTCCTGACACTGACCTTCCACATGATTACATTAGACCACCTCCTGACACTGACCTTCCACATGATTACATTACACCACCTCCTGACACTGAACCTCCATATGATTACATTAGACCGCCTCCTGACACTGACCCTCCACATGATTACATTAGACCGCCTCCTGACACTGACCCTCCACATGATTACATTAGACCGCCTCCTGACACTGACCCTCCACATGATTACATTAGACCGCCTCCTGACACTGACCCTCCACATCATTACATTAGACCACCTCCTGACACTGGCCCTCCACATGATTACATTAGACCACCTCCTGACACTGACCCTCCACATGATTACATTAGACCACCTCCTGACACTGGCCCTCCACATGATTACATTAGACCACTTCCTGACACTGACCCTCCACATGATTACATTAGACCGCCTCCTGACACTGACCCTCCACATGATTACATTAGACCGCCTCCTGACACTTACCCTCCACATGATTACATTAGACCGCCTCCTGACACTGACCCTCCACATGATTACATTAGACCGCCTCCTGACACTGACCCTCCACATAATTACATTGGACCGCCTCCTGACACTGACCCTCCACATGATTACATTAGACCGCCTCTTGACACTGACCCTCCACATGATTACATTAGACCGCCTCCTGACACTGACCCTCCACATGATTACATTAGACCGCCTCTTGACACTGACCTTCCACATGATTACATTAGACCGCCTCCTGACACTGACCCTCCACATGATTACATTAGACCACCTCCTGACACTGACCCTCCACATGATTACATTAGACCACCTCCTGACACTGGCCCTCTACATGATTACATTAGACCACCTCCTGACACTGATCTTCCACATGATTACATTAGACCACCTCCTGACACTGACCTTCCACATGATTACATTACACCACCTCCTGACACTGACCCTCCACATAATTACATTAGACCGCCTCCTGACACTGAGGAATGCCAACACTGTGCTGGGTCTGCCTAGGCCTGCCCTGTGTGAGCCTCCCTAGTCCCTAGGCCTGCCCTGTGTGAGCCTCCCTAGTCCCTAGGCCTGCCCTGTGTGAGCCTCCCTAGTCCCTAGGCCTGCCCTGTGTGAGCCTCCCTAGGCCTGCCCTGTGTGAGCCTCCCTAGCCCCTAGGCCTGCCCTGTGTGAGCCTCCCCAGGCTTGCCCTGTGTGAGCCTCCCTAGGCCTGGCCTGTGTGAGCCTCCCTAGGCTTGCCCTGTGTGAGCCTCCCTAGGCCTGCCCTGTGTGCGCCTCCCTAGGCCTGCCCTGTGTGAGCCTCCCTAGGCCTGCCCTGTGTGAGCCTCCCTAGGCCTGCCCTGTGCGCGCCTCTCTAGGCCTGCCCTGTGTGAGCATCCCTAGGCCTGCCCTGTGTGAGCCTCCCTAGGCCTGGCCTGTGTGAGCCTTCCTAGGCCTGCCCTGTGTGAGCCTCCCTAGGCCTGGCCTGTGTGAGCCTCCCTAGGCCTGGCCTGTGTAAACCTCCCTAGGCCTGCCCTGTGTGAACCTCCCTAGGCCTGCCCTGTGTGAGCCTCCCTAGGCCTGGCCTGTGTGAGCCTCCCTAGGCCTGCCCTGTGTGAGCCTCCCTAGGCCTGCTCTGTGTGCGCCTCCCTAGTCCCTAGGCCTGCCCTGTGTGAGCCTCCCTAGGCCTGGCCTGTGTGAGCCTCCCTAGGCCTGGCCTGTGTGCGCTTCCTAGGCCTGCCCTGTGTGAGTCTCTCTAGGCCTGGTCTGCCCTGTGTGAGCCTCCCTAGGCCTGCCCTGTGTGAGCCACCCTAGGCCTGGCCTGTGTGCGCCTTCCTAGGCCTGCCCTGTGTGAGCCTTCCTAGGCCTGCCCTGTGTGCGCCTCCCTAGTCCCTAGGCCTGCCCTGTGTGAGCTTCCCTAGGCCTGGCCTGTGTGAGCCTCCCTAGGCCTGGCCTGTGTGCGCTTCTTAGGCCTGCCCTGTGTGAGTCTCTCTAGGCCTGGCCTGCCCCGTGTGAGCCACCCTAGGCCTGGCCTGTGTGCGCCTTCCTAGGCCTGCCCTGTGTGAGCCTTCCTAGGCCTGGCCTGTGTGCGCCTCCCTAGGCCTGCCCTGTGTGAGCCTTCCTAGGCCTGCCCTGTGCGAGCCTCCCTATGCCTGCCCTGTGTGAGCCTCCCTAGGCCTGGCCTGTGTGAGCCTTCCTAGGCCTGCCCTGTGTGAGCCTCCCTAGGCCTGGCCTGTGTGAGCCTCCCTAGTCCTGGCCTGTGTGAGCCTTCCTAGGCCTGCCCTGTGTGAGCCTCCCTAGGCCTGCCCTGTGTGAGCCTCCCTAGGTCTGGCCTGTGTGAGCCTCCCTAGGCCTGGCCTGTGTGAGCCTCCCTAGGCCTGCCCTGTGTGCGCCTCCCTAGGCCTGGCCTGTGTGAGCCCCACTAGGCCTGCCCTGTGTGAGCCTCCCTAGTCCCTAGGCCTGCCCTGTATGAGCCTCCCTAGGCCTGCCCTGTGTGAGCCTCCCTAGGCCTGCCCTGTGTGCGCCTCCCTTGGCCTCCCCTGTGTGAGCCTCCCTAGGCCTGCCCTGTGTGAGCCTCCCTGGGGCTGGCCTATGTGAGCCTCCCTAGGCCTGGCCTGTGTGAGCCTCCCTAGGCCTGGCCTGTGTGAGCCTCCCTAGGCCTGGCCTGTGTGAGCCTCCCTAGGCCTGGCCTGTGTGAGCCTTCCCAGGCCTGCCCTGTGTGAGCCTCCTTAGGCCTGGCCTGTGTGAGCCTCCCTAGGCCTGGCCTGTGTGAGCCTCCCTAGGCCTCCCCTGTGTGAGCCTCCTTAGGCCTGGCCTGTGTGAGCCTCCCTAGGCCTCCCCTGTGTGAGCCTCCCTAGGCCTGCCCTGTGTGAGCCTCTTTAGGCCTTGCCTGTGTTAGCCTCCCTAGGCCTGCCCTGTGTGCGCCTCCCTAGGCCTCCCCTGTGTGAGCCTCCCTAGGCCTGCCCTGTGTGAGCCTCCCTAGGCCTGGCCTATGTGAGCCTCCCTAGGCCTGCCCTGTGTGCGCCTCCCTAGGCCTGGCCTGTGTGAGCCCCACTAGGCCTGCCCTGTGTGAGCCTCCCTAGTCCCTAGGCCTGCCCTGTATGAGCCTCCCTAGGCCTGCCCTGTGTGAGCCTCCCTAGGCCTGCCCTGTGTGCGCCTCCCTTGGCCTCCCCTGTGTGAGCCTCCCTAGGCCTGCCCTGTGTGAGCCTCCCTGGGGCTGGCCTATGTGAGCCTCCCTAGACCTGGCCTGTGTGAGCCTCCCTAGGCCTGGTCTGTGTGAGCCTCCCTAGGCCTGGCCTGTGTGAGCCTCCCTAGGCCTGGCCTGTGTGAGCCTTCCCAGGCCTGCCCTGTGTGAGCCTCCCTAGGCCTCTCCTGTGTAAGCCTCCCTAGGCCTGGCCTGTGTGAGCCTCTTTAGGCCTTGCCTGTGTGAGCCTCCCTAGGCCTGCCCTGTGTGCGCCTCCCTAGGCCTCCCCTGTGTGAGCCTCCCTAGGCCTGCCCTGTGTGAGCCTCCCTAGGTCTGGCCTATGTGAGCCTCCCTAGGCCTGGCCTGTGTGAGCCTCCCTAGGCCTGGCCTGTGTGAGCCTCCCTAGGCCTGCCCTGTGTGCGCCTCCCTAGGCCTGGCCTGTGTGAGCCTTCCTAGACCTGCCCTGTGTGAGCCTCCTTAGGCCTGGCCTGTGTGAGCCTCCCTAGGCCTGGCCTGTGTGAGCCTCCCTAGGCCTCCCCTGTGTGAGCCTCCCTAGGCCTCCCCTGTGTGAGCCTCCCTAGGCCTGCCCTGTGTGAGCCTCTTTAGGCCTGGCCTGTGTGAGCCTCCCTAGTCCTGGCCTGTGTGAGCCTTCCTAGGCCTGCCCTTTGTGAGCCTCCTTAGGCCTGGCCTGTGTGAGCCTCCCTAGGTCTGGCCTGTGTGAGCCTCCCTAGGCCTCCCCTGTGTGAGCCTCCCTAGGCCTCCCCTGTGTGAGCTTCCATAGGCCTGCCCTGTGTGAGCCTCTTTAGGCCTGGCCTGTGTGAGCCTCCCTAGTCCTGGCCTGTGTGAGCCTTCCTAGGCCTGCCCTGTGTGAGCCTCCTTAGGCCTGGCCTGTGTGAGCCTCCCTAGGCCTGGCCTGTGTGAACCTCCCTAGTCCTCCCCTGTGTGAGCCTCCCTAGGCCTGGCCTGTGTGAGCCTCCTTAGGCCTCCCCTGTGTGAGCCTCCCTAGGCCTGCCTTGTGTGAGCCTCTTTAGGCCTGGCCTGTGTGAGCCTCCCTAGGCCTGGCCTGTGTGAGCCTCCCTAGGCCTGCCCTGTGTGAGCCTCCCTAGGCCTGGCCTGTGTGAGCCTCCCTAGTCCTGGCCTGTGTGAGCCTTCCTAGGCCTGCCCTGTGTGAGCCTCCTTAGGCCTGGCCTGTGTGAGCCTCCCTAGGCCTGGCCTGTGTGAGCCTCCCTAGGCCTCCCCTGTGTGAGCCTCCCTAGGCCTGCCCTGTGTGAGCCTCCCTAGGCCTGGCCTATGTGAGCCTCCCTAGGCCTGGCCTGTGTGAGCCTCCCTAGGCCTGGCCTGTGTGAGCTTCCCTAGGCCTGGCCTGTGTGCGCCTCCCTAGGCCTGGCCTGTGTGAGCCTTCCTAGACCTGCCCTGTGTGAGCCTCCTTAGGCCTGGCCTGTGTGAGCCTCCCTAGGCCTGGCCTGTGTGAGCCCCTCTAGGCCTCCCCTGTGTGAACCTCCCTAGGCCTCCCCTGTGTGAGCTTCCCTAGGCCTGCCCTGTGTGAGCCTCTTTAGGCCTGGCCTGTGTGAGCCTCCCTAGTCCTGGCCTGTGTGAGCCTCCCTAGGCCTCCCCTGTGTGAGCTTCCCTAGGCCTGCCCTGTGTGAGCCTCTTTAGGCCTGGCCTGTGTGAGCCTTCCTAGGCCTGGCCTGTGTGAGCCTCCCTAGGCCTGGCCTGTGTGAGCCTCCCTAGGCCTGGCCTGTGTGAACCTCCCTAGTCCTCCCCTGTGTGAGCCTCCCTAGGCCTGGCCTGTGTGAGCCTCCCTAGGCCTCCCCTGTGTGAGCCTCCCTAGGCCTGCCTTGTGTGAGCCTCTTTAGGCCTGGCCTGTGTGAGCCTCCCTAGGCCTGGCCTGTGTGAGCCTCCCTAGGCCTGGCCTGTGTGAGCCTCCCTAGGCCTGCCCTGTGTGAGCCTCCCTAGGCCTGCCCTGTGTGAGCCTCCCTAGGCCTCCCCTGTGTGAGCCTCCCTAGGCCTGCCCTGTGTGAGCCTCCCTAGGCCTGCCCTGTGTGAGCCTCCCTAGGCCTGCCCTGTGTGAGCCTCCCTAGGCCTGCCCTGTGTGAGCCTCCCTAGGCCTGCCCTGTGTGAGCCTCCCTAGGCCTGCCCTGTGTGAGCCTCCCTAGGCCTGGCCTGTGTGAGCCTCCCTAGGCCTCCCCTGTGTGAGCCTCCCTAAGCCTGCCCTGTTTGAGCCTCCCTAGGCCTGCCCTGTGTGAGCCTCCCTAGGCCTTCCCTGTGTGAGCCTCCCTAGGCCTTCCCTGTGTGAGCCTCCCTAGGCCTGCCCTGTGTGAGCCTTCCTAGGCCTGGCCTGTGTACGCCGCCCTAGGCCTGCCCTGTTTGAGCCTCCCTAGGCCTGCCCTGTGTGAGCCTCCCTAGGCCTTCCCTGTGTGAGCCTCCCTAGGCCTGGCCTGTGTGAGCTTCCCTAGGCCTGCCCTGTGTGAGCCTCCCTAGGCCTGGCCTGTGTGCGCCGCCCTAGGCCTGCCCTGTGTGAGCCTCCCTAGGCCTGCCCTGTGTGAGCCTCCCTAGGCCTGGCCTGTGTGAGCTTCCCTAGGCCTGCCCTGTGTGAGCCTTCCCAGGCCTGGCCTGTGTGCGCCGCCCTAGGCCTAGTACACGGCACCACCGCGGCCTGGGTGACCGTCAGCAGATGTTGACCCGGAAGGTCGCTGCACTGGGATGTCTCCCGCGACCTTTCTGCCTACCGCATCAAAGGCCTTCTCATGGGGCAGTGTGGCAGGCGTTGGGGGTATAGGGGGGTGTATGGGATATAAGGTGGTTCAGGGGCTGTTCTCGCATTACTGCCCTATGCCTGCGACTGCGGCCTGACAAGAGGTACGTTGGGGGGGGGGGGCGGGGGGCGGGAGGGCGGTAGAAGGGGGTGACGGGGCTCCTTGCGACCTGATGATTGGACAAATATAGCTGATCATAAAATTATTTGCGGTTGTAGTGACTTTGTTGGTTAACTCGGTGGTCAGACAAGCGAATGGCGTTGTACTGGATCCGGCTGATGGCGACATGTTTGTTTTTGGGACAAGCGATATAATTAGTCAGTAGTTTCAAGGAAAGCTAAACTATGATGGGTGTTTTTGATGTTTTCTGTGGAGCGATGGTTGTTATTTCACCACAGAGCGCATTGCCACAACTCTTGAGGTGAACCAGCGCCCCCGGGATCGCGACAGGCAGATAACACACGTCACTGCCACGGCAGTCCACTGACCTCTGGACCAGACATGTCCCATCCATCAACTGAACTCTGGACCAGACATGCCCATCCATCCACTGACCTCTGGACCAGACATGTCCCATCCATCCACTGAACTCTGGACCAGACATGTCCCATCTATCCACTGAACTCTGGACCAGACATGTCCCATCCATCCACTGACCGCTGGACCAGACATGTCCCATCCATCCACTGACCTCTGGACCAGACATGTCCCATTCATCCACTGACCTCTGAACCAGGCATGTCCCATCCATTCACTGACCTCTGGACCAGTCACTTCTCATCCATTCACTGACCTTTGGACCAGACATGTCCCATCCATCCACTGACCTCTGGACCAGACATGTCCCATCCATTCACTGACCTCTAGACCAGACATGTCCCATCCATCCACTGACCTCTGGACCAGTCATGTCCCATCCATCCACTGACCTCTGGACCAGACATGTCCCATCCATCCACTGACCTCTGGACCAGACATGTCCCATCCATCCACTGACCTCTGGACCAGACATGTCCCATCCATCCACTGACCTCTGGACCAGTCATGTCCTATCCATCCACTGACCTCTGGACCAGTCATGTCCCATCCATCCACTGACCTCTGGACCAGTCATGTCCCATCCATCCACTGACCTCTGGCCCAGACATGTCCCATCCATCCACTGACCTCTGGACCAGACATGTCCCATCCATCCACTGACCTCTGGACCAGACATGTCCCATCCATCCACTGACCTCTGGACCAGACATGTCCCATCCATCCACTGACCTTTGGACCAGACATGTCCCATCCGTCCACTGACCTCTGGACCAGACACTTCTCATCCATCCACTGACCTCTGGACCAGACATGTCCCATCCATCCACTGACCTCTGGACCAGACACTTCTCATCCATCCACTGACCTCTGGACCAGACACTTCTCATCCATTCCCTGACCTTTGGACCACCTATCCACTGACCTTAGGACCAGACATGTCCCATCCATCCACTGACCTTAGGACCAGACATTTTCCACCCATCCACTGACCTTTGGACCACCTATCCACTGACCTCTAGACCAGACATGTCCCATCCATCCACTGACCTATGGACCAGACACTTCTCATCCATTCACTGACCTCTAGACCACACATGTCCCATCCATCCACTGACCACTGGACCAGACATATCTCATCCATCCACTCACCTCTAGACCACACATGTCCCATCCATCCACTGACCTTAGGACCAGACATTTTCCACCCATCCACTGACCTTTGGACCAGACATGTCCCATCCATCCACTGACCTTAGGACCAGACATTTTCCACCCATCCACTGACCTTAGGACCAGACATGTTCCACCCATCCACCGACCTTTGGACCAGACATGTCTTATCCATCCACGAGAGCAAATCCAAGACTCCGCATTCATAACTAATGAATCTTATCATCCCGGAAATAGTAACCGCAGACAATATGTTAGTAATTGCGTTGGTTGTGCTGACATACGGCGCGTAGAGCCACAGTTATGTCTGTAATCTGATCGCAGCATTGACATCTAGCTGACGGCTCGCGCAGCGCCCCCTGCCCACGGGTCAGGGAGGTATTGTACGGACACTTTGTCGCGATAGACATATATGGATATCTCTAACCTAAGATAAATAGTAAATTAACGACTTTATGTATCACAGGTTGACAGCAAACCAGTGGGCATACAATGTTCACACACGGGAACAATCAACTTGTTGGGTAACCATGGATTTATCTTAATGATCCGTTAATTCCGCTCAGTTTATTAGTTAGGCTACTACACTGTCCGGTATCTGTACAGGGCCAAGTAGTGGTGCCTGGCCCACCGGCCTGTAACCCAGACTAATACACTGTCCGGTATCTGTACAGGGCCAAGTGGTGGTGCCTGGCCCACCGGCCTGTAACCCAGACTAATACACTGTCCGGTATCTGTACAGGGCCAAGTGGTGGTGCCTGGCCCACCGGCCTGTAACCCAGACTAATACACTGTCCGGTATCTGTACAGGGCCAAGTGGTGGTGCCTGGCCCACCGGCCTGTAACCCAGACTAATACACGGTCCGGTATCTGTACAGGGCCAAGTGGTGGTGTCTGGCCCACCGGCCTGTAACCCAGACTAATACACTGTAAGGTATATGTACAGGGCCAAGTGGTGGTGTCTGGCCCACCGGCCTGTAACCCAGACTAATACACTGTCCGGTATCTGTACAGGGCCAAGTGGTGGTGCCTGGCCCACCGGCCTGTAACCCAGACTAATACACTGTCCGGTATCTGTACAGGGCCAAGTGGTGGTGCCTGGCCCACCGGCCTGTAACCCAGACTAATACACTGTCCGGTATCTGTACAGGGCCAAGTGGTGGTGCCTGGCCCACCGGCCTGTAACCCAGACTAATACACTGTCCGGTATCTGTACAGGGCCAAGTGGTGGTGCCTGGCCCACCGGCCTGTAACCCAGACTAATACACTGTCCGGTATCTGTACAGGGCCAAGTGGTGGTGCCTGGCCCACCGGCCTGTAACCCAGACTAATACACTGTCCGGTATCTGTACAGGGCCAAGTGGTGGTGCCTGGCCCACCGGCCTGTAACCCAGACTAATACACTGTCCGGTATCTGTACAGGGCCAAGTGGTGGTGCCTGGCCCACCGGCCTGTAACCCAGACTAATACACGGTCCGGTATCTGTACAGGGCCAAGTGGTGGTGCCTGGCCCACCGACCTGTAACCCAGACTAATACACTGTCCGGTATCTGTACAGAGCCAAGTGGTGGTGCCTGGCCCACCGGCCTGTAACCCAGACTAATACACTGTCCGGTATCTGTACAGGGCCAAGTGGTGGTGCCTGGCCCACCGGCCTGTAACCCAGACTAATACACTGTCCGGTATCTGTACAGGGCCAAGTGGTGGTGCCTGGCCCACCGACCTGTAACCCAGACTAATACACTGTCCGGTATCTGTACAGGGCCAAGTGGTGGTGCCTGGCCCACCGACCTGTAACCCAGACTAATACACTGTCCGGTATCTGTACAGGGCCAAGTGGTGGTGCCTGGCCCACCGGCCTGTAACCCAGACTGATACACTGTCCGGTATCTGTACAGGGCCAAGTGGTGGTGCCTGGCCCACCGGCCTGTAACCCAGACTAACACACTGTCCGGTATCTGTACAGGGCCAAGTGGTGGTGCCTGGCCCACCGGCCTGTAACCCAGACTAATACACTGTCCGGTATCTGTACAGGGCCAAGTGGTGGTGCCTGGCCCACCGACCTGTAACCCAGACTAATACACTGTCCGGTATCTGTACAGGGCCAAGTGGTGGTGCCTGGCCCACCGGCCTGTAACCCAGACTAATACACTGTCCGGTATCTGTACATGGCCAAGTGGTGGTGCCTGGCCCACCGGCCTGTAACCCAGACTAATACACTGTCCGGTATCTGTACAGGGCCAAGCGGTGGTGCCTGGCCCACCGGCCTGTAACCCAGACTAACACACTGTCCGGTATCTGTACAGGGCCAAGTGGTGGTGCCTGGCCCACCGGCCTGTAACCCAGACTAATACACTGTCCGGTATCTGTACAGGGCCAAGTGGTGGTGCCTGGCCCACCGGCCTGTAACCCAGACTAATACACTGTCCGGTATCTGTACAGGGCCAAGTGGTGGTGCCTGGCCCACCGGCCTGTAACCCAGACTAATACACTGTCCGGTATCTGTACAGGGCCAAGCGGTGGTGCCTGGCCCACCGGCCTGTAACCCAGACTAATACACTGTCCGGTATCTGTACAGGGCCAAGTGGTGGTGCCTGGCCCACCGACCTGTAACCCAGACTAATACACTGTCCGGTATCTGTACAGGGCCAAGTGGTGGTGCCTGGCCCACCGGCCTGTAACCCAGACTAATACATTGTCCGGTATCTGTACAGGGCCAAGTGGTGGTGCCTGGCCCACCGGCCTGTAACCCAGACTAATACACTGTCCGGTATCTGTACATGGCCAAGTGGTGGTGCCTGGCCCACCGGCCTGTAACCCAGACTAATACACTGTCCGGTATCTGTACAGGGCCAAGTGGTGGTGCCTGGCCCACCGGCCTGTAACCCAGACTAATACACTGTCCGGTATCTGTACAGGGCCAAGTGGTGGTGCCTGGCCCACCGGCCTGTAACCCAGACTAATACACTGTCCGGTATCTGTACAGGGCCAAGCGGTGGTGCCTGGCCCACCGGCCTGTAACCCAGACTAATACACTGTCCGGTATCTGTACAGGGCCAAGTGGTGGTGCCTGGCCCACCGACCTGTAACCCAGACTAATACACTGTCCGGTATCTGTACAGGGCCAAGTGGTGGTGCCTGGCCCACCGGCCTGTAACCCAGACTAACACACTGTCCGGTATCTGTACAGGGCCAAGTGGTGGTGCCTGGCCCACCGGCCTGTAACCCAGACTAATACACTGTCCGGTATCTGTACAGGGCCAAGTGGTGGTGCCTGGCCCACCGGCCTGTAACCCAGACTAATACACTGTCCGGTATCTGTACAGGGCCAAGTGGTGGTGCCTGGCCCACCGGCCTGTAACCCAGACTAATACACTGTCCGGTATCTGTACAGGGCCAAGTGGTGGTGCCTGGCCCACCGACCTGTAACCCAGACTAATACACTGTCCGGTATCTGTACAGGGTCAAGTGGTGGTGCCTGGCCCACCAGCCTGTAACCCAGACTAATACACTGTCCGGTATCTGTACAGGGCCAAGTGGTGATGCCTGGCCCACCGACCTGTAACCCAGACTAATACACTGTCCGGTATCTGTACAGGGCCAAGTGGTGGTGCCTGGCCCACCGGCCTGTAACCCAGACTAATACACTGTCCGGTATCTGTACAGGGCCAAGTGGTGGTGCCTGGCCCACCGGCCTGTAACCCAGACTAATACACTGTCCGGTATCTGTACAGGGCCAAGTGGTGGTGCCTGGCCCACCGGCCTGTAACCCAGACTAATACACTGTCCGGTATCTGTACAGGGCCAAGTGGTGGTGCCTGGCCCACCGGCCTGTAACCCAGACTAACACACTGTCCGGTATCTGTACAGGGCCAAGTGGTGGTGCCTGGCCCACCGGCCTGTAACCCAGACTAATACACTGTCCGGTATCTGTACAGGGCCAAGTGGTGGTGCCTGGCCCACCGGCCTGTAACCCAGACTAATACACTGTCCGGTATCTGTACAGGGCCAAGTGGTGGTGCCTGGCCCACCGACCTGTAACCCAGACTAATACACTGTCCGGTATCTGTACAGGGCCAAGTGGTGGTGCCTGGCCCACCGGCCTGTAATCCAGACTAATACACTGTCCGGTATCTGTACAGGGCCAAGTGGTGATGCCTGGCCCACCGACCTGTAACCCAGACTAATACACTGTCCGGTATCTGTACAGGGCCAAGTGGTGGTGCCTGGCCCACCGGCCTGTAACCCAGACTAATACACTGTCCGGTATCTGTACAGGGCCAAGTGGTGGTGCCTGGCCCACCGACCTGTAACCCAGACTAACACACTGTCCGGTATCTGTACAGGGCCAAGTGGTGGTGCCTGGCCCACCGGCCTGTAACCCAGACTAATACACTGTCCGGTATCTGTACAGGGCCAAGTGGCGGTGCCTGGCCCACCGGCCTGTAACCCAGACTAATACACTGTCCGGTATCTGTACAGGGCCAAGTGGTGGTGCCTGGCCCACCGGCCTGTAACCCAGACTAACACACTGTCCGGTATCTGTACAGGGCCAAGTGGTGGTGCCTGGCCCACCGGCCTGTAACCCAGACTAATACACTGTCCGGTATCTGTACAGGGCCAAGTGGTGGTGCCTGGCCCACCGGCCTGTAACCCAGACTAATACACTGTCCGGTATCTGTACAGGGCCAAGTGGTGGTGCCTGGCCCACCGGCCTGTAACCCAGACTAATACACTGTCCGGTATCTGTACAGGGCCAAGTGGTGGTGCCTGGCCCACCGGCCTGTAACCCAGACTAATACACTGTCCGGTATCTGTACAGGGCCAAGTGGTGGTGCCTGGCCCACCGACCTGTAACCCAGACTAATACACTGTCCGGTATCTGTACAGGGCCAAGTGGTGGTGCCTGGCCCACCGGCCTGTAACCCAGACTAATACACTGTCCGGTATCTGTACAGGGCCAAGTGGTGGTGCCTGGCCCACCGGCCTGTAACCCAGACTAATACACTGTCCGGTATCTGTACAGGGCCAAGTGGTGATGCCTGGCCCACCGACCTGTAACCCAGACTAATACACTGTCCGGTATCTGTACAGGGCCAAGTGGTGGTGCCTGGCCCACCGGCCTGTAACCCAGACTGATACACTGTCCGGTATCTGTACAGGGCCAAGTGGTGGTGCCTGGCCCACCGACCTGTAACCCAGACTAACACACTGTCCGGTATCTGTACAGGGCCAAGTGGTGGTGCCTGGCCCACCGGCCTGTAACCCAGACTAATACACTGTCCGGTATCTGTACAGGGCCAAGTGGTGGTGCCTGGCCCACCGACCTGTAACCCAGACTAATACACTGTCCGGTATCTGTACAGGGCCAAGTGGTGGTGCCTGGCCCACCGGCCTGTAACCCAGACTAATACACTGTCCGGTATCTGTACAGGGCCAAGTGGTGGTGCCTGGCCCACCGACCTGTAACCCAGACTAATACACTGTCCGGTATCTGTACAGGGCCAAGTGGTGGTGCCTGGCCCACCGGCATGTAACCCAGACTAATACACTGTCCGGTATCTGTACAGGGCCAAGTGGTGGTGCCTGGCCCACCGGCCTGTAACCCAGACTAATACACTGTCCGGTATCTGTACAGGGCCAAGTGGTGGTGCCTGGCCCACCGACCTGTAACCCAGACTAATACACTGTCCGGTATCTGTACAGGGCCAAGTGGTGGTGCCTGGCCCACCGACCTGTAACCCAGACTAATACACTGTCCGGTATCTGTACAGGGCCAAGTGGTGGTGCCTGGCCCACCGGCCTGTAACCCAGACTAATACACTGTCCGGTATCTGTACAGGGCCAAGTGGTGGTGCCTGGCCCACCGGCCTGTAACCCAGACTAATACACTGTCCGGTATCTGTACATGGCCAAGTGGTGGTGCCTGGCCCACCGACCTGTAACCCAGACTAATACACTGTCCGGTATCTGTACAGGGCCAAGTGGTGGTGCCTGGCCCACCGACCTGTAACCCAGACTAATACACTGTCCGGTATCTGTACAGGGCCAAGTGGTGGTGCCTGGCCCACCGGCCTGTAACCCAGACTAATACACTGTCCGGTATCTGTACAGGGCCAAGTGGTGGTGCCTGGCCCACCGACCTGTAACCCAGACTAATACACTGTCCGGTATCTGTACAGGGCCAAGTGGTGGTGCCTGGCCCACCGGCCTGTAACCCAGACTAATACACTGTCCGGTATCTGTACATGGCCAAGTGGTGGTGCCTGGCCCACCGACTTGTAACCCAGACTAATACACTGTCCGGTATCTGTACAGGGCCAAGTGGTGGTGCCTGGCCCACCGGCCTGTAACCCAGACTAATACACTGTCCGGTATCTGTACAGGGCCAAGTGGTGGTGCCTGGCCCACCGGCCTGTAACCCAGACTAATACACGGTCCGGTATCTGTACAGGGCCAAGTGGTGGTGCCTGGCCCACCGGCCTGTAACCCAGACTAATACACTGTCCGGTATCTGTACAGGGCCAAGTGGTGGTGCCTGGCCCACCGGCCTGTAACCCAGACTAATACACTGTCCGGTATCTGTACAGGGCCAAGTGGTGGTGCCTGGCCCACCGGCCTGTAACCCAGACTAATACACTGTCCGGTATCTGTACAGGGCCAAGTGGTGGTGCCTGGCCCACCGGCCTGTAACCCAGACTAATACACTGTCCGGTATCTGTACAGGGCCAAGTGGTGGTGCCTGGCCCACCGACCTGTAACCCAGACTAATACACTGTCCGGTATCTGTACAGGGCCAAGTGGTGGTGCCTGGCCCACCGGCCTGTAACCCAGACTAATACACTGTCCGGTATCTGTACAGGGCCAAGTGGTGGTGCCTGGCCCACCGGCCTGTAACCCAGACTAATACACTCTCCGGTATCTGTACAGGGCCAAGTGGTGGTGCCTGGCCCACCGGCCTGTAACCCAGACTAACACACTGTCCGGTATCTGTACATGGCCAAGTGGTGGTGCCTGGCCCACCGACCTGTAACCCAGACTAATACACTGTCCGGTATCTGTACAGGCCCAAGTGGTGGTGCCTGGCCCACCGACCTGTAACCCAGACTAATACACTGTCCGGTATCTGTACAGGGCCAAGTGGTGGTGCCTGGCCCACCGGCCTGTAACCCAGACTAATACACTGTCCGGTATCTGTACAGGGCCAAGTGGTGGTGCCTGGCCCACCGGCCTGTAACCCAGACTAATACACTGTCCGGTATCTGTACAGAGCCAAGTGGTGGTGCCTGGCCCACCGGCCTGTAACCCAGACTAATACACTGTCCGGTATCTGTACAGGGCCAAGTGGTGGTGCCTGGCCCACCGGCCTGTAACCCAGACTCAGCACATAGATGGAGTCAACCGGACATGAGGAACAACGAATGTAGGCGAGATATGAACTTGAACGGTGTCACAGGTGTCACGTGACACCCGTGCGGTAAGTCGTCTCCTGCCAGTCGTGATCAGCGACCCGACAGAGATCGCGTGACGTCACGATGCGTGGTGACAGCCGACCGAGTAGATTCAGTGGTAGTGCGGCCACATCTGCATTCCTACATTACTTTGTCGCGTATGTCTTTTAGAGTGCACATCGATGTTAACCATCAGATTTACATTCTTGTCACGTATGTCTTTTAGAGTGCACATCGAAGTTAACCATCAGATTGACATTCCTGTCACGTATGTCTTTTAGAGTGCACATCGATGTTAACCATCAGATTTACATTCTTGTCACGTATGTCTTTTAGAGTGCACATCGAAGTTAACCATCAGATTGACATTCCTGTCACGTATGTCTTTTAGAGTGCACATCGAAGTTAACCATCAGATTTACATTCTTGTCACGTATGTCTTTTAGAGTGCACATCGATGCCAATCATCAGATTGAAATTCCTGTCGCGTATGTCTTTTAGAGTGCACATCGATGCCAATCATCAGATTGACATTTCTATGTCACGTGTGCAGCCCGTTGGCACAGAATGGGTGTCCCCGCCCTGACAGGTGACAGGGGCTGCCACCACGTAGAGCGGTCAACTTTTGTTGTTCTTACTGCGTCTTTTTGTGTGGTTAGGATGGCGGGGGGCGTCGCCCTCCTGGAAGAGCCATTGACTGGCAGGTACATCCTTAGTGGTGTGTGCTGTGAGGAATTGAATTGAATATAGAAAGGATTTCCAGCCCCCCCCACCCGCCACCCTCTCGATGGTATGATTCAAGCAACTGGGATTTGTGGGTGTTAATCCCGTTGTACGGGATCGTCCGGGGGCCTCAGGTTGGCATTCCCAACCAAGGGGGGTGGCCCGGGGGGTGGGGGGGGGGGCAGCCCGGGGGGTCAGCCCGAGGGGGCAGTCCGAAGGGGCAGCCCGGGGGGTCAGCCCGGGGGGTCAGCCCGGGGGGTCAGCCCGGGGGAGTCACCCCGCGGTAAGAGGTGGAGGCAGGGATCACGTGACTGGTGCCGGCATTCTATTCTGCGAATTACGGCGAGCCACCCTGGGGGGGGGGGCGAGCCACCCTGGCTTACAAAGCCACTCACGGCAGTCAGT
Organism: Arenicola marina; assembly: GCA_964019135.1. Taxonomy (NCBI): domain Eukaryota; kingdom Metazoa; phylum Annelida; class Polychaeta; family Arenicolidae; genus Arenicola; species Arenicola marina. Next base: position 41,866,212 of record OZ025250.1, read on the forward strand.
GTGTGGGCGGGGGGGGGAGCCACCCTGGCTTACAAAGCCACACACGGCAGTCAGTGTGTGGGGGCGGGGGGGGGGGAGGGGGAGGCGTGGGGTAGGCAGAGAGGGGCGGGGTGGTGGGGGGGGTCAGCTCCATATATCGACATCCCTATATGGTGTGTCTCTATCCTGTTATGTGGAATCCAGCCTGGAGTACCATAACAAGAGGCGGTGGCGGCAGGCCTAGAGCCGTGTTAGTGACAGCCGCGGGCCAGCTTCTGGCTAAACCATTACTGGCCCCCGTTATGTTACACTGTCCGCTGTAACTGTTATAACACGCCAACCCGACGCAATCCCTCTTCATGGAAAGTGGCCAGCGGTGCCACAGTTATAAGGACGTCATCGGGCATTACTCGAGACATAACTACCATTGCAATGTCATGCTTGAAAATATGTTGAAATAAAAGTAGTTGTGTCAGACGTTAAAGGATATTGAAAGGAAAGTGATTTTGTCACACATGCAGAAAGGATATTGAAAGAAATGACATTATGTCAGACGTGAAAGAAAAGTGATGTTGTCAGATATGAAAGGATATTAAAAGAAACTTGATCTTGTCAGACGCGAAAGGATATTGAAAGGAAAGTAATTTTGTCAGACAGGAAAGGATATTGAAAGAAACTTGATTTTGTCAGAAGCGAAAGGATATTCAAAGGAAAGTGATTTGTCACACAGGATATTGAAAGAAACGTGACTTTGTCAGACGCGAAAGGATATTGAACAGAAAGTGATTTTGTGACACCTGAAAGGATATTGAAAGTGACTGAGCCCTGGACGCTGAGTTTGACGCCGCGGCGTGGTCGCGCGTTCCTGGCGGTGTGTGCAGTGCATACGCCTCGGTGGGGATGTGCTGTGGAGCTTCGGACTGCCGGGCCCTGTGGTGAGGACACGTTGCCGGGGTCCAGCCTGGGCAGGTGAGTCTCACAGTGCGGTTACAGACTTCTGCGGCCCCAAGGCCATCGAAGCTACAGAAATAGTTAATGCATCCGTTTCCCCTCACCTCGCCGTCCTCCCGTCAGCCCGCCCCCGCAGTCAGCCTGCCCCCCCCCCACCCCCAGGTCAACCGGCCCCCCATGATACCTCGCCATAAAGTGGCCTAGGATTATACCTGACCATAAAGTGGCCTAGGATTATACCCGGCCATAAAGTGGCTTAGGATTATACCGGCCATAAAGTGGCCTAGGATTATACCTGACTATAAGGTGGCCTAGGATTATACCTGGCCATAAAGTGGCCTAGGATTATACCGGGCCATAAAGTGGCCTAGGATTATACCTGGCCATAAAGTGGCCTAGAATTATACCTGGCCATAAAGTGGCCTAGAATTATACCTGGTCATAAAGGGGCCTAGGATTATA
>OZ025250.1:41867803-41890345 GCA_964019135.1 Arenicola marina
AACGTCTCGGCCCAGTGGCGACCAGAAAGGGTTCTGGGAGCCGGGACGGAGTCTCTGGCACTGCCTTGTGTCCCTCACCCGGTCCGGCGAAGGCGGCTAGGGGTGGGGGGTGGAGGGGGGCGGTCCACTGGTGTGTTGCCGCCAGTCTTCCGGCCACCAAGCGTGCCCCGCCGGCCGCCCCCCGCACAGTGGCGCCATCTAGCGGGCGTGGAAGTCGTCGCCAGGTGTGCCAGACACTCGCCGCTGCTGATTGGGTTACGGAGCCGAGCTTCTTGTACGGACGTCCTCTGATTGGTCCCTTGTCACCCAATACGGGGGCATGCGCCATGCGCGGGGGTGTGAAGTCTCTGTGGCGCTTACAAAGGGGGGGGGGGGCGGTGTAGGGGGGCGCCGGCGGGGGGGGGGGGGCGCTGGGGGGAGGGGGCATGCATCCCACCCGTGTCATGCAGCCCTCACAGTGCCACGTCGGTTCGCGGGGCATTTTGACAACGACCATTGTAACAAATCCGCGAAAAGAACGTCGATTGGAATAAAGTAATTGGCGGAATGCTTGGAATTGAAGTCATGGCTTTAAAGTCCCGCTAAGCTATAACGAGTGTTGTACCCACATGGTAAACAATAGTGTCTTGATGGACTGTCTGTCTGATACAACCGTTATTACAACATCTAACATCCTAACGAACGTCCCTCTAACAAAATGAAATGAAATCTGGTTGTTTTGTGCATATTTTGTGCACACGAAGATTAGACTGGGCCCAGAAGCCTATCGGGACAATTACATTGGGCTGGAGAAAAAATATCTGAGTTGCCCTAAGCCGGATGAGCTGCGGAGCGCGAGGGCGGGTCCGAACCCTGGCGTCCCAGACAGCTGAGGGTGGAGAATGATAACTGGGGCTATGACGTCACAATGACCCAAGCGGTCACCACTCACCAGACCTGGTTTGTCGTACCACGGTGGGGCACGTGTCTTGTCTAAGGCTCCCCCCCTCCCCCCCCCCCCCCCCACCCCGTTCGCCCCCCGCCCCCCACGGTCAGCCCTGGCCTGTGTAGGGGTGCTGAGGCTCCTGTCCCCCGCCCCCCCCCCCCGGTCAGCCCTGGCCTGTGTAGGGGTGCTGAGGCTCCTGTCCCCCGTCCCCCCCCCCGGTCAGCCCTGGCCTGTGTAGGGGTGCTGAGGCTCCTGTCCCCCGTTCGCCCCCCCCCCTTCCTGATGAGACACTTGTCCTGTGTAGGGGGCTAAGGCTCCTGTCCCCCGTTCCCACCCCCCCCCGGTCAGCCCTGGCCTGTGTAGGGGTGCTGAGGCTCCTGCCCCCCCCCCCACCCTGTCAGCCCTGGCCTGTGTAGGGGTGCTAAGGCTCCTGCCCCCACCCTCCCCCCCCCGGTCAGCCCTGGCCTGTGTAGGGGGGCTAAGGCTCCTGCCCACCGCTGCCATGTGACAAGTGTCACACCGTGGCACTCACCAGTTTACGACGGACCCAGCAGTCGCCCCCCCCCCCTCCAGTCCCCCCCCCCACTTCCCTTGGCCTCTCCCTGCCTGAAGGCGAATAAAGCCGTCACTGCCAGCCCACCAGATCGCTCTCCTAAGGCTGCAATACAAACCAGACCCTGGCGGAAGTAAACGAAATGAAAACTGTATTAGTTTAAACACTCAGCTGTTTCGTTCTTACGGTTTATGCCGAGTGCTGCGGTGTAAACCAATTGGTCTTAAAACTAAAACTGTGGGTAGGTTGTGTTACACGGTGCATTGTGGGTAGGTTGTGCTACAGGGTGCATTGTGGGTAGGTTGTGTTACACGGTGCATTGTGGGTAGGTTGTGTTACACGGTGCATTGTGGGTAGGTTGTGTTACACGGTGCATTGTCGGTAGCTTGTGTTACACGGTGCATTGTGGGTAGGTTGTGCTACAGGGTGCATTGTGGGTAGGTTGTGCTACAGGGTGCATTGTGGGTAGGTTGTGTCACACGGTGCATTGTGGGTAGGTTGTGTTACACGGTGCATTGTGGGTAGGTTGTGTTACACGGTGCATTGTCGGTAGCTTGTGTTATACGGTGCATTGTGGGTAGGTTGTGCTACAGGGTGCATTGTGGGTAGGTTGTGCTACAGGGTGCATTCTGGGTAGGTTGTGTCACACGGTGCATTGTGGGTAGCTTGTGTTACACGGTGCATTGTCGGTAGCTTGTGTTACACGGTGCATTGTGGGTAGGTTGTGCTACAGGGTGCATTGTGGGTAGGTTGTGCTACAGGGTGCATTGTGGGTAGGTTGTGCTACAGGGTGCATTGTGGGTAGGTTGTGCTACAGGGTGCATTGTGGGTAGGTTGTGTCACACGGTGCGTTGGTTGTAACATTGAAATAAACCCGCACTCGGACATGTTCGTTTTACATTATTCACTGCTTCATGCCAATACTCCATTCGCCATCTCAACCCTGCTCGCACAGCAACTGTTCACATACATTATGTTCACATACATTATTGTCTTTTGGACAAACATCCTCTACACATTGTGTGACTGCGTGGAGGTTACATTGTTACTAATTATGTGTGTTATCATTTCACGAAAGTCCCAAGACGGCAGCGATGTGTGAACATTGATGGCACATTAAACACGACACGTTTCCACACGAGAGCCATAGGCTAGCCATAAGGTGGCTTCACAATAGGCCTTGTAATTAGTGCCTACAATAAGTGTGTTCTGACACTCTAACAACCAACATACAGTTTCTGGGGGCAAATATTAATTGTACGAGTACCTTTACAGCACATTGAATTAGAGCTATTTACACGGGATAGCCCATCTATCAACCCATGCTCAGCGCCATCACATGTTGCTAGGTTAAACAAGGGATAGCCCATCTATCAACCCATGCTCAGCGCCATCACATGTTGTTAGGTTACACAAGGGATAGCCCATCTATCAACCCATGCTCAGCGCCATCACATGTTGTTAGGTTACACAAGGGATAGCCCATCTATCAACCCATGCTCAGCGCCATCACATGTTGTTAGGTTACACAAGGGATAGCCCATCTATCAACCCATGCTCAGCGCCATCACATGTTGTTAGGTTACACAAGGGATAGCCCATCTATCAACCCATGCTCAGCGCCATCACATGTTGTTAGGTTACACAAGGGATAGCCCATCTATCAACCCATGCTCAGCGCCATCACATGTTGTTAGGTTACAACCGCTGAATTCGACATTACCGATAACAAAGCGTGGCACGGAGATGCCCCCCTCACCTGTCCCCCCTGCCCCCCCCCCCCCCTTGGCTTGGACAAGACGGTGCGGGGGAGTGGAGACCAGTCTACCTAACAACCTGTGCAGTGGGGTCACGGCTGGTTAGTCACTTCTCGTTGAGAGACTGGCCGCAAGCAATAATCATGTAGGGAGCGGGGGCGGAGTTGGGGTGGGGTGGGGGGCTTCTCGTTGAGAGACTGGCCGCACGCAATAATCATGTAGGGAGAGCGGGCGGAGTTGGGGTGGGTGGGGGGGGGGGGTTCTCGTTGATTATTGTGTTTATGCTTCTTACGCCTGTGCCAAATGTTTTTAAGTTGGGTCTTTAAGCAATATATTCCGTAATCTTTCGTATTACCAACCTCTTCCCCATGTCAAATAAGTACATTCTGTCTTGAATTTAAATCCTGAAAGCCGGTGGGCAATCCGGAGAGAACCAACTTGTTCACCGGATCAGAAGTTGGTGGCCGGGCTTTATATTCCTGCGCGCCTATTCGCTGTTATGGTATTCTGTGTGATGTCGACCGCGGCTCGCTATCACGTCCTCGCGCGGTGTAAATAAACCGCGCAGTTTTATGTTGAAATTGTTGTTTTACAGACTCAAAGAGATATAAAACATATGTGCATCATAATTTTTAGATATCTTTGGTCTTGATTCTAAAATGTAAAAAATCTAAGATGGCGCATGTAAGTATATTGCGTTAACCATTAACCTTAGTGTCTTATTGGCCGACTTATTATCAGCACTGGAACTGCTTGTGACCTCCCTGAGGGGTGATTCCCTCCCTATACAGGCAGGGTGACCCCACCCCTCCCTATGGCGACCGCCCTGCCCGTATATAACATGGTGACCCCCTTCCCTGTATAGGAAGCGTGACCCCCCCCCCCTCCCTGTATAGGCATGGTGACCCCCCTTCCTAAATAGGCAGGTTGACCCCCCTCGCTGTGTGGGCATGGTGACCCCCCTCCCTCCCTGTATATACATGGTGACCCCTGTTGTCGCGGCGTTATGGCGGGGTGGCGGGATGGCGGGGTGGCGGCGCGCAGGCTTCACCTGACAGACAGTGGTTATGCGTCAGGAAGCCAGTCAGTGATACGTTATCAGAGTCCTGGAAAAAGGTTCCTGGAAAATACTGCACACTAGAATAGCTTGGTAGCACCCCCTGAACCTCGACGCCTATTGTACACCCCCCCCACTCCCCCCGCGCCCTCTTCGCCCCACCCGCTATCTTTGACCACACACACATACATTTCACTGTCTCGGTCCCCTCGGTATGTGGCAGGCGGTGTGTGGTGTGTGGCAGGCGGTGTGTGGCAGGTGGCAGGCGGTGTGTGGCAGGCGGTGTGTGGCAGGCGGTGTGTGGCAGACGGTGTGTGGCAGGCGGTGTGGAGAGTTCATGAAAGGCTCAATAACAACAGACTTGTAGACATAAGGTTCAAAATGAAACGGCGGCAAATAAGACTTCAAGGCCACCTGATGGGGTTGTGATACATCAGTTGGGGTGACGAGGTCAGATTCATTTCAATGTCTGACTGAGAACGATATTTACAAATATTTGTATTGATGGCTGATGTGTCTAGACAAGTCACGTGACCCAGCTTGCCCCTAGGAATATAGGCTGCTTCCCCTCTCCGCTGTATTGTTTGCTTATTACGTTGTAAAATGTGTCTTTAGAAATTACATTCCAATACCCCAGGTCATATTTCCTTATTCAAATTAATTGGTTGGTATTTATGCCCCGATGATCTATAACCCCATGGCCCATTACCCGATGGCCCATTGTCTATTACCTGATGACCCATGGTCTATGACTCGATGACCCATGGTCTATTACCAGATGACCCATGGTCTATTACCAGATGACCCATGGTCTATTACCCCATGTCCCCATCCCCGATTACCCATCGTCTATTACTGATGACCCAATACCCGATGACCCATGGTCTATTACCCGATGACCCATGCTCTAGTACTCGATAATCCATGGTCTATTACTCGATGACCCATGGTCTATTACCCGATGAGCCATGGTCTGTTACCCGATAACCCATGGTCTATTACCGATAAGCCAATATCCGATGACCCATGGTCAATTACCCGATGACCCATGGTCTATTACTCGATGACCCATGGTCTATTACTCGATGACCCATGCTCTATTACCTGATGACCCAATACCCGATGACCCATGGGTTTTACTCGATGGCCCATTACCCGATGACCCATGGTCTAGCGGCGGGCTCGGTGTCTTCCGTCAATTTAAGATAGAAGCCCAACCGCCTCCCACGCCGTGCCGCCCGTACATCACCCCCCCCCCCCCCCCGCTCGCAAACCCATACTCTGACAGCCCGCCACCATGTGTCCGGCACCAGGGTGAGTGCCCACCTCTGTCAACAAAAGTTACCGCACATCAAAAGGAAACAACAAATATGAAAGGCGGCGGCACAGAGGCCGGCCCCCGCCTCACTGCGCCTGCCTGAGCCACGGCCGGAAGTGACCCTGGGAAGGCTTGGCTTCCGGTGGCTGGCCTTGCCTTCCGCTCTCTCCACCCGCCTCAGCCCCAGCCCGCTCTTCCCTCGCGCGGCGCCTGGGCGCTCGTCGGCCGCGCTTCTCTCATTCTTGTTTTTCTGTATTTAGTCCTTTCTCTATCAACTATACCGGTGGTCCTGATGACTGACATACTCCATACCGAGATACCACGGCAATCATATACCTCCACATCAAGATACCACGGCAATCTCTTTCAATTACTAAAATGTGGCTTCAATGTTTCCCGAATTGGTTATAATGTGGCTTCAATGTTTCCTGGAGTGGCTAGAATGTGGACTCAATGTTTCCCGGAGTGGCTAGAATGTGGCTTCAATGTCTTCCGGTGTGGCTAGAATGTGGCTTCAATGTTTCAATGTTTCCCGGAGTAGCTAGAATGTGGCTTCAATGTTTCCCGCCTGGCTAGAATGTGGCTTCAATGTTTCCCGGTTTATCTAGAATGTGGCTTCAATGTTTCCCCGGAGTGGCTAGAATGTGACTTCAATTTTTCCCCGGAGTGGCTAGAATGTGGCTTCAATGTTTCCTCGGAGTGGCTAGAATGTGGCTTCAATGTTTCCCGGAGTGGCTAGAACGTGGCTTCAATGTTTCCCGGAGTAGCTAGAATGTGGCTTCAATGTTTCCCGCCTGGCTAGAATGTGGCTTCAATGTTTCCCGGTTTATCTAGAATGTGGCTTCAATGTTTCCCCGGAGTGGCTAGAATGTGACTTCAATTTTTCCCCGGAGTGGCTAGAATGTGGCTTTAATGTTTCCTCGGAGTGGCTAGAATGTGGCTTCAATGTTTCCCGGAGTGGCTAGAATGTGGCTTCAATGTTTCCGGAGTGGCTAGAATGTGGCTTTATTGCTGCCTGCCACGGTTAGAAAGCCCTCGGTTGCTACCTTCAATCTGGTGGGCCACTTAGGCGCTATCAACTGAAATGCAACTCCGGTTTGCAACTTAAAGATCCTTAACACAAAACATTTTTTCTCATAGACATAAACCGAAACAGTTGGTGAAGATGGTTTTCGTGAGAACCCCACACGCTCAGGCAGAAAGGAAGCAACCAGAGGGCGCCACCTCTCTGTCGGAGCAGGTTTTCTACGAGTCACTGACAAAATAACTGGTTTTCGTTACGCGCGAGTTTAGTTACATTTCACTCCATTTGGGGCATAATGCATCCCTTTCTGCCCCAGAGGCACCCATGTTGGCTTTGGGGGAGAAAACGCGTGCGGGAAATCGGGAAATCTGGTCCTAACTTTAAGTTTTTGAGCGGTTTGTTTGTGTTGAATGTTGTTGCTTCACGATAGTAGATGCCTCAATATATGGTTCATTTTGAGGGAGGGGGGGGGGGTGGTGGTGGGAGCTCGAGTGTGGGGTGAGGGGGGCGTGAGCCCGAGTGTGGGGGAGGGTGTGTGAGCCCGAGTGTGAGAGGATAGGGAGTGTGGGCCCGGAGTGGGGGGGGAGAAGGTATGGACCCTAGACAGGGGTGGTGGTCTGAGAGCGTGGTCGCCAGGGAGGGTGAGGAACGGTGGGAAGGGATATGTCCAGTGCCACCACTCCGACCACACCAAGGACCCGGATGAGCGGAAACAGTCCGGCTACCAAACAAAATCACCTACAGCTCCACACCAACAGATTTAATCGTATTATTACAGGCCACTGACAGCGGATCCTTCTTTCTTTCGAACACAAAGTTACGAATGAAGCCGGCAAGTTATGTAGTGTGACTTACCGCCCTGTGGCCGAGCAGGCCGTGGGGTCTGTAGTGTGACTTACCGCCCTGTGGCTGAGCAGGCTGTGGGGTCTGTAGTGTGACTTACCGCCCTGTGGCTGAGCAGGCTGTGGGTTATGTAGCGTGACTTACCGCCCTGTGGCTGAGCAGGCTGTGGGGTCTGTAGTGTGACTTACCGCCCTGTGGCTGAGCAGGCTGTGGGGTCTGTAGTGTGACTTACCGCCCTGTGGCTGAGCAGGCTGTGGGGTCTGAAGTGTGACTTACCGCCCTGTGGCCGAGCAGGCTGTGGGGTCTGTAGTGTGACTTACCGCCCTGTGGCCAAGCAGGCTGTGGGGTCTGTAGTGTGACTTACCGCCCTGTGGCCGAGCAGGCTGTGGGGTCTGCAGTGTGACTTACCGCCCTGTGGCCGAGCAGGCCGTGGGGTCTGTAGTGTGACTTACCGCCCTGTGGCTGAGCAGGCTGTGGGGTCTGTAGTGTGACTTACCGCCCTGTGGCTGAGCAGGCTGTGGGTTATGTAGCGTGACTTACCGCCCTGTGGCTGAGCAGGCTGTGGGGTCTGTAGTGTGACTTACCGCCCTGTGGCTGAGCAGGCTGTGGGGTCTGTAGTGTGACTTACCGCCCTGTGGCTGAGCAGGCTGTGGGGTCTGAAGTGTGACTTACCGCCCTGTGGCCGAGCAGGCTGTGGGGTCTGTAGTGTGACTTACCGCCCTGTGGCCAAGCAGGCTGTGGGGTCTGTAGTGTGACTTACCGCCCTGTGGCCGAGCAGGCTGTGGGGTCTGCAGTGTGACTTACCGCCCTGTGGCCGAGCAGGCTGTGGGGTCTGTAGTGTGACTTACCGCCCTGTGGCCGAGCAGGCTGTGGGGTCTGTAGTGTGACTTACCGCCCTGTGGCTGAGCAGGCTGTGGGGTCTGTAGTGTGACTTACCGCCCTGTGGCTGAGCAGGCTGTGGGGTCTGTAGTGTGACTTACCACCCTGTGGCTGAGCAGGCTGTGGGGTCTGTAGTGTGACTTACCGCCCTGTGGCCGAGCAGGCTGTGGGGTCTGTAGTGTGACTTACCGCCCTGTGGCCGAGCAGGCTGTGGGGTCTGTAGTGTGACTTACCGCCCTGTGGCCGAGCAGGCTGTGGGGTCTGAAGTGTGACTTACCGCCCTGTGGCCGAGCAGGCTGTGGGGTCTGTAGTGTGACTTACCGCCCTGTGGCCGAGCAGGCTGTGGGGTCTGAAGTGTGACTTACCGCCCTGTGGCCGAGCAGGCTGTGGGGTCTGTAGTGTGACTTACCGCCCTGTGGCTGAGCAGGCTATGGGGTCTGTAGTGTGACTTACCGCCCTGTGGCTGAGCAGGCTGTGGGGTCTGTAGTGTGACTTACCACCCTGTGGCTGAGCAGGCTGTGGGGTCTGTAGTGTGACTTACCGCCCTGTGGCCGAGCAGGCTGTGGGGTCTGTAGTGTGACTTACCGCCCTGTGGCCGAGCAGGCTGTGGGGTCTGTAGTGTGACTTACCGCCCTGTGGCCGAGCAGGCTGTGGGGTCTGAAGTGTGACTTACCGCCCTGTGGCTGAGCAGGCTATGGGGTCTGTAGTGTGACTTACCGCCCTGTGGCCGAGCAGGCTGTGGGGTCTGTAGTGTGACTTACCGCCCTGTGGCCGAGCAGGCTGTGGGGTCTGAAGTGTGACTTACCGCCCTGTGGCCGAGCAGGCTGTGGGGTCTGTAGTGTGACTTACCGCCCTGTGGCTGAGCAGGCTGTGGGGTCTGTAGTGTGACTTACCGCCCTGTGGCCGAGCAGGCTGTGGGGTCTGTAGTGTGACTTACCACCCTGTGGCCGAGCAGGCTGTGGGGTCTGTAGTGTGACTTACCGCCCTGTGGCCGAGCAGGCTGTGGGGTCTGTAGTGTGACTTACCGCCCTGTGGCCGAGCAGGCTGTGGGGTCTGAAGTGTGACTTACCGCCCTGTGGCCGAGCAGGCTGTGGGGTCTGTAGTGTGACTTACCGCCCTGTGGCCGAGCAGGCTGTGGGGTCTGTAGTGTGACTTACCACCCTGTGGCCGAGCAGGCTGTGGGTTATGTAGCGTGACTTACCACCCTGTGGCTGAGCAGGCTGTGGGGTCTGTAGTGTGACTTACCACCCTGTGGCCGAGCAGGCTGTGGGTTATGTAGCGTGACTTACCGCCCTGTGGCTGAGCAGGCTGTGGGGTCTGTAGTGTGACTTACCGCCCTGTGGCTGAGCAGGCTGTGGGGTCTGTAGCGTGACTTACCGCCCTGTGGCTGAGCAGGCTGTGGGGTCTGTAGCGTGACTTACCACCCTGTGGCTGAGCAGGCTGTGGGGTCTGTAGTGTGACTTACCGCCCTGTGGCTGAGCAGGCTGTGGGGTCTGTAGTGTGACTTACCGCCCTGTGGCTGAGCAGGCTGTGGGGTCTGTAGTGTGACTTACCGCCCTGTGGCCGAGCAGGCTGTGGGGTCTGCAGTGTGACTTACCGCCCTGTGGCTGAGCAGGCTGTGGGGTCTGTAGCGTGACTTACCGCCCTGTGGCTGAGCAGGCTGTGGGGTCTGTAGTGTGACTTACCGCCCTGTGGCCGAGCAGGCTGTGGGGTCTGCAGTGTGACTTACCGCCCTGTGGCCGAGCAGGCTGTGGGGTCTGTAGTGTGACTTACCGCCCTGTGGCTGAGCAGGCTGTGGGGTCTGTAGCGTGACTTACCGCCCTGTGGCTGAGCAGGCTGTGGGGTCTGTAGTGTGACTTACCGCCCTGTGGCCGAGCAGGCTGTGGGGTCTGCAGTGTGACTTACCGCCCTGTGGCTGAGCAGGCTGTGGGGTCTGCAGTGTGACTTACCGCCCTGTGGCTGAGCAGGCTGTGGGGTCTGTAGTGTGACTTACCGCCCTGTGGCTGAGCAGGCTGTGGGGTCTGTAGCGTGACTTACCGCCCTGTGGCTGAGCAGGCTGTGGGGTCTGTAGTGTGACTTACCGCCCTGTGGCTGAGCAGGCTGTGGGGTCTGTAGTGTGACTTACCGCCCTGTGGCCGAGCAGGCCGTGGGGTCTGTAGTGTGACTTACCGCCCTGTGGCTGAGCAGGCTGTGGGGTCTGTAGCGTGACTTACCGCCCTGTGGCCGAGCAGGCTGTGGGGTCTGTAGTGTGACTTACCGCCCTGTGGCCGAGCAGGCTGTGGGGTCTGTAGTGTGACTTACCGCCCTGTGGCCGAGCAGGCTGTGGGGTCTGTAGCGTGACTTACCGCCCTGTGGCTGAGCAGGCTGTGGGGTCTGTAGCGTGACTTACCGCCCTGTGGCCGAGCAGGCTGTGGGGTCTGTAGCGTGACTTACCGCCCTGTGGCTGAGCAGGCTGTGGGGTCTGTAGTGTGACTTACCGCCCTGTGGCTGAGCAGGCTGTGGGGTCTGTGGTGTGACTTACCGCCCTGTGGCCGAGCAGGCTGTGGGGTCTGTAGCGTGACTTACCGCCCTGTGGCTGAGCAGGCTGTGGGGTCTGTAGTGTGACTTACCGCCCTGTGGCCGAGCAGGCTGTGGGGTCTGTAGTGTGACTTACCGCCCTGTGGCCGAGCAGGCTGTGGGGTCTGTAGTGTGACTTACCGCCCTGTGGCCGCGCAGGCTGTGTGGTCTGTAGCGTGACTTACCGCCCTGTGGCTGAGGAGGCTGTGGGGTCTGTAGCGTGACTTACCGCCCTGTGGCTGAGCAGGCTGTGGGGTCTGTAGCGTGACTTACCGCCCTGTGGCTGAGCAGGCTGTGGGGTCTGTAGCGTGACTTACCGCCCTGTGGCTGAGCAGGCTGTGGGGTCTGTAGTGTGACTTACCGCCCTGTGGCCGAGCAGGCTGTGGGGTCTGTAGTGTGACTTACCGCCCTGTGGCCGAGCAGGCTGTGGGGTCTGTAGTGTGACTTACCGCCCTGTGGCCGAGCAGGCTGTGGGGTCTGTAGTGTGACTTACCGCCCTGTGGCCGAGCAGGCTGTGGGGTCTGTAGCGTGACTTACCGCCCTGTGGCCGAGCAGGCTGTGGGGTCTGTAGTGTGACTTACCGCCCTGTGGCTGAGCAGGCTGTGGGGTCTGTAGTGTGACTTACCGCCCTGTGGCTGAGCAGGCTGTGGGGTCTGCAGTGTGACTTACCGCCCTGTGGCTGAGCAGGCTGTGGGGTCTGTGGTGTGACTTACCGCCCTGTGGTCGAGCAGGCTGTGGGGTCTGCAGTGTGACTTACCGCCCTGTGGCCGAGCAGGCTGTGGGGCCTGTAGTGTGACTTACCGCCCTGTGGCTGAGCAGGCTGTGGGGTCTGTAGTGTGACTTACCGCCCTGTGGCTGAGCAGGCTGTGGGGTCTGTAGCGTGACTTACCACCCTGTGGCTGAGCAGGCTGTGGGGTCTGAAGTGTGACTTACCGCCCTGTGGCCGAGCAGGCTGTGGGGTCTGTAGTGTGACTTACCGCCCTGTGGCCGAGCAGGCTGTGGGGTCTGTAGTGTGACTTACCGCCCTGTGGCTGAGCAGGCTGTGGGGTCTGTAGTGTGACTTACCACCCTGTGGCTGAGCAGGCTGTGGGGTCTGTAGCGTGACTTACCGCCCTGTGGCTGAGCAGGCTGTGGGGTCTGTAGTGTGACTTACCGCCCTGTGGCTGAGCAGGCTGTGGGGTCTGTAGCGTGACTTACCGCCCTGTGGCTGAGCAGGCTGTGGGGTCTGTAGTGTGACTTACCGCCCTGTGGCTGAGCAGGCTGTGGGGTCTGTAGCGTGACTTACCGCCCTGTGGCTGAGCAGGCTGTGGGGTCTGTAGCGTGACTTACCGCCCTGTGGCCGAGCAGGCTGTGGGGTCTGTAGCGTGACTTACCGCCCTGTGGCTGAGCAGGCTGTGGGGTCTGTAGTGTGACTTACCGCCCTGTGGCCGAGCAGGCTGTGGGGTCTGTAGTGTGACTTACCGCCCTGTGGCCGAGCAGGCTGTGGGGTCTGTAGTGTGACTTACCGCCCTGTGGCTGAGCAGGCTGTGGGGTCTGTAGTGTGACTTACCACCCTGTGGCTGAGCAGGCTGTGGGGTCTGTAGCGTGACTTACCGCCCTGTGGCTGAGCAGGCTGTGGGGTCTGTAGTGTGACTTACCGCCCTGTGGCTGAGCAGGCTGTGGGGTCTGTAGCGTGACTTACCGCCCTGTGGCTGAGCAGGCTGTGGGGTCTGTAGTGTAACTTACCACCCTGTGGCTGAGCAGGCTGTGGGGTCTGTAGCGTGACTTACCGCCCTGTGGCTGAGCAGGCTGTGGGGTCTGTAGTGTGACTTACCGCCCTGTGGCTGAGCAGGCTGTGGGGTCTGTAGCGTGACTTACCGCCCTGTGGCTGAGCAGGCTGTGGGGTCTGTAGCGTGACTTACCGCCCTGTGGCTGAGCAGGCTGTGGGGTCTGTAGTGTGACTTACCGCCCTGTGGCTGAGCAGGCTGTGGGGTCTGTAGTGTGACTTACCGCCCTGTGGCCGAGCAGGCTGTGGGGTCTGTAGCGTGACTTACCGCCCTCTGGCCGAGCAGGCTGTGGGGTCTGTAGTGTGACTTACCGCCCTGTGGCTGAGCAGGCTGTGGGGTCTGTAGTGTGACTTACCGCCCTGTGGCCGAGCAGGCTGTGGGGTCTGTAGTGTGACTTACCGCCCTGTGGCTGAGCAGGCTGTGGGGTCTGTAGTGTGACTTACCGCCCTGTGGCCGAGCAGGCTGTGGGGTCTGTGGTGTGACTTACCGCCCTGTGGCCGAGCAGGCTGTGGGGTCTGTAGCGTGACTTACCGCCCTGTGGCCGAGCAGGCTGTGGGGTCTGTAGCGTGACTTACCGCCCTGTGGCCGAGCAGGCTGTGGGGTCTGTAGTGTGACTTACCGCCCTGTGGCTGAGCAGGCTGTGGGGTCTGTAGCGTGACTTACCGCCCTGTGGCCGAGCAGGCTGTGGGGTCTGTAGTGTGACTTACCGCCCTGTGGCTGAGCAGGCTGTGGGGTCTGTGGTGTGACTTACCGCCCTGTGGCTGAGCAGGCTGTGGGTTATGTAGTGTGACTTACCGCCCTGTGGCTGAGCAGGCTGTGGGGTCTGAAGTGTGACTTACCGCCCTGTGGCTGAGCAGGCTGTGGGGTCTGTAGTGTGACTTACCGCCCTGTGGCTGAGCAGGCTGTGGGGTCTGTAGTGTGACTTACCGCCCTGTGGCTGAGCAGGCTGTGGGGTCTGTAGTGTGACTTACCGCCCTGTGGCTGAGCAGGCTGTGGGGTCTGTAGCGTGACTTACCGCCCTGTGGCCGAGCAGGCTGTGGGGTCTGTAGTGTGACTTACCGCCCTGTGGCTGAGCAGGCTGTGGGGTCTGTGGTGTGACTTACCGCCCTGTGGCTGAGCAGGCTGTGGGTTATGTAGTGTGACTTACCGCCCTGTGGCTGAGCAGGCTGTGGGGTCTGTAGCGTGACTTACCGCCCTGTGGCCAAGCAGGCTGTGGGGTCTGTAGTGTGACTTACCGCCCTGTGGCTGAGCAGGCTGTGGGTTATGTAGCGTGACTTACCGCCCTGTGGCTGAGCAGGCTGTGGGGTCTGTAGTGTGACTTACCGCCCTGTGGCCGAGCAGGCTGTGGGGTCTGTAGCGTGACTTACCGCCCTGTGGCCGAGCAGGCTGTGGGTTATGTAGTGTGACTTACCGCCCTGTGGCCGAGCGGGCTGTGGGGTCTGTAGTGTGACTTACCGCCCTGTGGCCGAGCAGGCTGTGGGGTCTGTAGTGTGACTTACCTCCCTGTGGCCGAGCAGGCTGTGGGGTCTGTAGTGTGACTTACCGCCCTGTGGCTGAGCAGGCTGTGGGGTCTGTAGTGTGACTTACCGCCCTGTAGCCGAGCAGGCTGTGGGGTCTGAAGTGTGACTTACCGCCCTGTGGCTGAGCAGGCTGTGGGGTCTGTAGCGTGACTTACCACCCTGTGGCTGAGCAGGCTGTGGGGTCTGAAGTGTGACTTACCGCCCTGTGGCCGTGCAGGCTGTGGGGTCTGTAGTGTGACTTACCGCCCTGTGGCCGAGCAGGCTGTGGGGTCTGTAGTGTGACTTACCGCCCTGTGGCTGAGCAGGCTGTGGGGTCTGTAGTGTGACTTACCACCCTGTGGCTGAGCAGGCTGTGGGGTCTGTAGCGTGACTTACCGCCCTGTGGCTGAGCAGGCTGTGGGGTCTGTAGTGTGACTTACCGCCCTGTGGCTGAGCAGGCTGTGGGGTCTGTAGCGTGACTTACCGCCCTGTGGCTGAGCAGGCTGTGGGGTCTGTAGTGTGACTTACCGCCCTGTGGCTGAGCAGGCTGTGGGGTCTGTAGCGTGACTTACCGCCCTGTGGCTGAGCAGGCTGTGGGGTCTGTAGCGTGACTTACCGCCCTGTGGCCGAGCAGGCTGTGGGGTCTGTAGCGTGACTTACCGCCCTGTGGCTGAGCAGGCTGTGGGGTCTGTAGTGTGACTTACCGCCCTGTGGCCGAGCAGGCTGTGGGGTCTGTAGTGTGACTTACCGCCCTGTGGCCGAGCAGGCTGTGGGGTCTGTAGTGTGACTTACCGCCCTGTGGCTGAGCAGGCTGTGGGGTCTGTAGTGTGACTTACCACCCTGTGGCTGAGCAGGCTGTGGGGTCTGTAGCGTGACTTACCGCCCTGTGGCTGAGCAGGCTGTGGGGTCTGTAGTGTGACTTACCGCCCTGTGGCTGAGCAGGCTGTGGGGTCTGTAGCGTGACTTACCGCCCTGTGGCTGAGCAGGCTGTGGGGTCTGTAGTGTAACTTACCACCCTGTGGCTGAGCAGGCTGTGGGGTCTGTAGCGTGACTTACCGCCCTGTGGCTGAGCAGGCTGTGGGGTCTGTAGTGTGACTTACCGCCCTGTGGCTGAGCAGGCTGTGGGGTCTGTAGCGTGACTTACCGCCCTGTGGCTGAGCAGGCTGTGGGGTCTGTAGCGTGACTTACCGCCCTGTGGCTGAGCAGGCTGTGGGGTCTGTAGTGTGACTTACCGCCCTGTGGCTGAGCAGGCTGTGGGGTCTGTAGTGTGACTTACCGCCCTGTGGCCGAGCAGGCTGTGGGGTCTGTAGCGTGACTTACCGCCCTCTGGCCGAGCAGGCTGTGGGGTCTGTAGTGTGACTTACCGCCCTGTGGCTGAGCAGGCTGTGGGGTCTGTAGTGTGACTTACCGCCCTGTGGCCGAGCAGGCTGTGGGGTCTGTAGTGTGACTTACCGCCCTGTGGCTGAGCAGGCTGTGGGGTCTGTAGTGTGACTTACCGCCCTGTGGCCGAGCAGGCTGTGGGGTCTGTGGTGTGACTTACCGCCCTGTGGCCGAGCAGGCTGTGGGGTCTGTAGCGTGACTTACCGCCCTGTGGCCGAGCAGGCTGTGGGGTCTGTAGCGTGACTTACCGCCCTGTGGCCGAGCAGGCTGTGGGGTCTGTAGTGTGACTTACCGCCCTGTGGCTGAGCAGGCTGTGGGGTCTGTAGCGTGACTTACCGCCCTGTGGCCGAGCAGGCTGTGGGGTCTGTAGTGTGACTTACCGCCCTGTGGCTGAGCAGGCTGTGGGGTCTGTGGTGTGACTTACCGCCCTGTGGCTGAGCAGGCTGTGGGTTATGTAGTGTGACTTACCGCCCTGTGGCTGAGCAGGCTGTGGGGTCTGAAGTGTGACTTACCGCCCTGTGGCTGAGCAGGCTGTGGGGTCTGTAGTGTGACTTACCGCCCTGTGGCTTAGCAGGCTGTGGGGTCTGTAGTGTGACTTACCGCCCTGTGGCTTAGCAGGCTGTGGGGTCTGTAGTGTGACTTACCGCCCTGTGGCTGAGCAGGCTGTGGGGTCTGTAGTGTGACTTACCGCCCTGTGGCTGAGCAGGCTGTGGGGTCTGTAGCGTGACTTACCGCCCTGTGGCCGAGCAGGCTGTGGGGTCTGTAGTGTGACTTACCGCCCTGTGGCTGAGCAGGCTGTGGGGTCTGTGGTGTGACTTACCGCCCTGTGGCTGAGCAGGCTGTGGGTTATGTAGTGTGACTTACCGCCCTGTGGCTGAGCAGGCTGTGGGGTCTGTAGCGTGACTTACCGCCCTGTGGCCAAGCAGGCTGTGGGGTCTGTAGTGTGACTTACCGCCCTGTGGCTGAGCAGGCTGTGGGTTATGTAGCGTGACTTACCGCCCTGTGGCTGAGCAGGCTGTGGGGTCTGTAGTGTGACTTACCGCCCTGTGGCCGAGCAGGCTGTGGGTTATGTAGTGTGACTTACCGCCCTGTGGCCGAGCGGGCTGTGGGGTCTGTAGTGTGACTTACCGCCCTGTGGCCGAGCAGGCTGTGGGGTCTGTAGTGTGACTTACCTCCCTGTGGCCGAGCAGGCTGTGGGGTCTGTAGTGTGACTTACCGCCCTGTGGCTGAGCAGGCTGTGGGGTCTGTAGTGTGACTTACCGCCCTGTGGCTGAGCAGGCTGTGGGGTCTGTAGCGTGACTTACCGCCCTGTGGCTGAGCAGGCTGTGGGGTCTGTAGCGTGACTTACCGCCCTGTGGCCGAGCAGGCTGTGGGGTCTGTAGTGTGACTTACCGCCCTGTGGCTGAGCAGACTGTGGGGTCTGTGGTGTGACTTACCGCCCTGTGGCTGAGCAGGCTGTGGGGTCTGTAGCGTGACTTACCGCCCTGTGGCTGAGCAGACTGTGGGGTCTGTAGTGTGACTTACCGCCCTGTGGCTGAGCAGGCTGTCGGTTATGTAGCGTGACTTACCACCCTGTGGCTGAGCAGGCTGTGGGGTCTGTAGCGTGACTTACCGCCCTGTGGCTGAGCAGGCTGTGGGGTCTGTAGCGTGACTTACCACCCTGTGGCCGAGCAGGCTGTGGGGTCTGTAGCGTGACTTACCGCCCTGTGGCCGAGCAGGCTGTGGGGTCTGAAGTGTGACTTACCGCCCTGTGGCCGAGCAGGCTGTGGGGTCTGTAGTGTGACTTACCGCCCTGTGGCCGAGCAGGCTGTGGGGTCTGCAGTGTGACTTACCGCCCTGTGGCCGAGCAGGCTGTGGGGTCTGTAGTGTGACTTACCGCCCTGTGGCCGAGCAGGCTGTGGGGTCTGCAGTGTGACTTACCGCCCTGTGGCCGAGCAGGCTGTGGGGTCTGTAGTGTGACTTACCGCCCTGTGGCCGAGCAGGCTGTGGGGTCTGTAGCGTGACTTACCGCCCTGTGGCTGAGCAGGCTGTGGGGTCTGTAGTGTGACTTACCGCCCTGTGGCCGAGCAGGCCGTGGGGTCTGTAGCGTGACTTACCGCCCTGTGGCTGAGCAGGCTGTGGGGTCTGAAGTGTGACTTACCGCCCTGTGGCCGAGCAGGCTGTGGGGTCTGTAGTGTGACTTACCGCCCTGTGGCCAAGCAGGCTATGGGGTCTGTAGCGTGACTTACCGCCCTGTGGCTGAGCAGGCTGTGGGGTCTGTAGCGTGACTTACCGCCCTGTGGCTGAGCAGGCTGTGGGGTCTGTAGTGTGACTTACCGCCCTGTGGCCGAGCAGGCTGTGGGGTCTGAAGTGTGACTTACCGCCCTGTGGCTGAGCAGGCTGTGGGGTCTGTAGCGTGACTTACCGCCCTGTGGCTGAGCAGGCTGTGGGGTCTGTAGTGTGACTTACCGCCCTGTGGCTGAGCAGGCTGTGGGGTCTGAAGTGTGACTTACCGCCCTGTGGCTGAGCAGGCTGTGGGGTCTGTAGTGTGACTTACCGCCCTGTGGCTGAGCAGGCTGTGGGGTCTGTAGCGTGACTTACCGCCCTGTGGCTGAGCAGGCTGTGGGGTCTGTAGTGTGACTTACCGCCCTGTGGCCGAGCAGGCCGTGGGGTCTGTAGCGTGACTTACCGCCCTGTGGCTGAGCAGGCTGTGGGGTCTGAAGTGTGACTTACCGCCCTGTGGCCGAGCAGGCTGTGGGGTCTGTAGTGTGACTTACCGCCCTGTGGCCAAGCAGGCTATGGGGTCTGTAGCGTGACTTACCGCCCTGTGGCTGAGCAGGCTGTGGGGTCTGTAGCGTGACTTACCGCCCTGTGGCTGAGCAGGCTGTGGGGTCTGTAGTGTGACTTACCGCCCTGTGGCCGAGCAGGCTGTGGGGTCTGAAGTGTGACTTACCGCCCTGTGGCTGAGCAGGCTGTGGGGTCTGTAGCGTGACTTACCGCCCTGTGGCTGAGCAGGCTGTGGGGTCTGAAGTGTGACTTACCGCCCTGTGGCTGAGCAGGCTGTGGGGTCTGTAGTGTGACTTACCGCCCTGTGGCTGAGCAGGCTGTGGGGTCTGTAGTGTGACTTACCGCCCTGTGGCTGAGCAGGCTGTGGGGTCTGAAGTGTGACTTACCGCCCTGTGGCTGAGCAGGCTGTGGGGTCTGAAGTGTGACTTACCGCCCTGTGGCTGAGCAGGCTGTGGGGTCTGTAGCGTGACTTACCGCCCTGTGGCTGAGCAGGCTGTGGGGTCTGTAGTGTGACTTACCGCCCTGTGGCTGAGCAGGCTGTGGGGTCTGTAGTGTGACTTACCGCCCTGTGGCTGAGCAGGCTGTGGGGTCTGAAGTGTGACTTACCGCCCTGTGGCCGAGCAGGCTTTGGGGTCTGTAGTGTCACTTACCGCCCTGTGGCCGAGCAGGCTGTGGGGTCTGTAGTGTGACTTACCGCCCTGTGGTTGAGCAGGCTGTGGGGTCTGTAGTGTGACTTACCGCCCTGTGGCCAAGCAGGCTATGGGGTCTGTAGTGTGACTTACCGCCCTGTGGCTGAGCAGGCTGTGGGGTCTGTAGTGTGACTTACCGCCCTGTGGCTGAGCAGGCTGTGGGGTCTGTAGCGTGACTTACCGCCCTGTGGCCGAGCAGGCTGTGGGGTCTGTAGTGTGACTTACCGCCCTGTGGCCGAGCAGGCTGTGGGGTCTGTAGTGTGACTTACCGCCCTGTGGCCAAGCAGGCTGTGGGGTCTGTAGCGTGACTTACCGCCCTGTGGCCGAGCAGGCTGTGGGGTCTGTAGTGTGACTTACCGCCCTGTGGCCAAGCAGGCTGTGGGGTCTGTAGTGTGACTTACCGCCCTGTGGCCAAGCAGGCTGTGGGGTCTGTAGTGTGACTTACCGCCCTGTGGCCAAGCAGGCTGTGGGGTCTGTAGCGTGACTTACCGCCCTGTGGCCGAGCAGGCTGTGGGGTCTGCAGTGTGACTTACCGCCCTGTGGCCGAGCAGGCTGTGGGGTCTGTAGTGTGACTTACCGCGCTGTGGCTGAGCAGGCTGTGGGGTCTGCAGTGTGACTTACCGCCCTGTGGCCGAGCAGGCTGTGGGGTCTGTAGTGTGACTTACCGCGCTGTGGCTGAGCAGGCTGTGGGGTCTGAAGTGTGACTTACCGCCCTGTGGCCGAGCAGGCTGTGGGGTCTGTAGTGTGACTTACCGCCCTGTGGCTGAGCAGGCTGTGGGGTCTGAAGTGTGACTTACCGCCCTGTGGCCGAGCAGGCTGTGGGGTCTGTAGTGTGACTTACCGCGCTGTGGCCGAGCAGGCTGTGGGGTCTGTAGTGTGACTTACCGCCCTGTGGCTGAGCAGGCTGTGGGGTCTGTGGTGTGACTTACCGCCCTGTGTATATAGTGGGGTGTTGGCGGACCACGGGGTGGGGTGTTGGCGGACGACGAGGTGGGGTGTTGGCGGACCGCGGGGTGGGGTGTTGGCGGACCACGGGGTGGGGTGTTGGCGGACCACGGGGTGGGGTGTTGGCGGACCACGGGGTGGGGTGTTGGCGGACCACGGGGTGGGGTGTTGGCGGACCACGGGGTGGGGTGTTGGCTGGTCAGGGACCATGCGGTGGGGTGTTGGCTGGCCAGGGACCACGGGGTGAGGAGTTGGCTGGCCAGGGACGATGCGGTGGGGTGTTGGCGGGCCAGGGACCACGGGGTGGGGTGTTGGCTGGCCAGGGACGATGCGGTGGGGTGTTGGCTGGCCAGGGACCACGGGGTGGGGTGTTGGCTGGCCAGGGACCATGCGGTGGTGTGTTGGCGGGCCACGGGGTGGGGTGTTGGCGGACCACGGGGTGGGGTGTTGGCTGGCCAGGGTCCATGCGGTGGTGTGTTGGCGGACCACGGGGTGGGGTGTTGGCGGACCACGGGGTGGGGTGTTGGCGGACCACGGGGTGGGGTGTTGGCGGACCACGGGGTGGGGTGTTGGCTGGCCAGGGACCATGCGGTGGGGTGTTGGCTGGCCAGGGACCACGGGGTGGGGTGTTGGCTGGCCAGGGACGATGCGGTGGGGTGTTGGCGGGCCAGGGACCACGGGGTGGGGTGTTGGCTGGCCAGGGACGATGCGGTGGGGTGTTGGCTGGCCAGGGACCACGGGGTGGGGTGTTGGCTGGCCAGGGACCATGCGGTGGTGTGTTGGCGGGCCACGGGGTGGGGTGTTGGCGGACCACGGGGTGGGGTGTTGGCTGGCCAGGGTCCATGCGGTGGGGTGTTGGCGGACCACGGGGTGGGGTGTTGGCGGACCACGGGGTGGGGTGTTGGTTTAAACATATTTATTTCACGAGGATACCCCGAATAGCATACGCTAGGAACATGGGGCTTCCTCCAAAAAATGAAAAGTAAAATGTTACAATGTGAAACAAAATATGCAATAGTACAATGGGGAGGCAAGTTTGATCACATAGAACGGTACATGAAAAGAGACAGGAAGAGGGAAAGGGATAGACTTAAAGGCTTACTCCAGACAGATTATTGATATCTGAAACAATGTGTAGATGAAACAAATGTCGATATGGCGTCAATAATAATAGAGTTTTCAGTTGGACGCTCGTGGCCATAGAGGAATAAATGTACAATATCTTTTCGATTGAGGTCATGAGTTATTCTAATAAGACTGCCGATTAAATATTCTCTTTTGCGGTTATAATTAGGACAGTCGAGAAAAAAATGCATAACAGTCTCACTAACAGCACCACATGAACAGTAGGGGCTTTCGTAGCATAGTTTATCGTACAGATGTTTGTTTAAATTGCTAAAATCCAGTCGCATTTGCGCTAATATCACTTGCAATTTTCCTCAAACCATATAGAAGTAGCTTGTCTTGTTTTGGCGTATGGTATACAGAGAGCAATACAGTGATCGAAATTGGCTAACAGATTGACAACTACGCAGTGCACGCGGCAAAGAGTTCCACCTTCGTGTACCTGCGGGGAAGAAAATAGATAAGTAGCTATTGGTTGTACAATGGATGGTGCGGAATTGATTGGCATTGTTGCCTCGCGTCATTCTGTTGGAATCCAACCTGGATGGTAGTCTAGATGTGATATAGGATGGGGTTGCGCCTAGGACGCACTGGGCATATTTAACAGCGATCTGGCGGTCTGTAAGTGAGGGCAGACCGCTTTCGTTCAATAACCCGATTTTAGATGATCTTTGCACCAGGGAATACGCGGTTTGCCTCGTTTTAAACGTTTTCGATCTCCTGGCTGCACTTGGCGTCACAGTTTGCAAATACAACACTACCATATTTTAAGAGTGGCCGCACATATGGCAAATAAAATAGTTATAAACTCTTACGAGACCACTTATACTTCACCTGTTTAAGCAGATTCAATCTAACAGACGCTTTAATAGTACTAATTTGGACGTGTCTTGTCCATGACCTATTAGACATAAAGGTGATACCCAGGTGCTTATGAGATGACACTTGTTCAATGGTGCGGCCGGCTATATGTACATGATGTTTGATATCGCGATTCTTCTTACTGAACAATGCAGTCTTTGTGCTCTCTACGCTGATCTCCATTTCCATTTTTCAGACCACTCATGTATAGCTTATAGGTGTAGGGGGGGGGGTGTTGGCGGACCCCGGGCGGTGGGGGGTATTGGCGGACCACGGGGTGGGGTGTTGGCGGACCCCGGGGGGGTGTTGGCGGACCCCGGGGTGGGTTGTTGGCTGACCACGTTGGGGGGGGGGGGGGGTGGTATTGGCGGGCCAGGGACCATGGGGTTGGGTGTTGGCTGGCCAGGACCATGGGGTGTGTGCCCCGGTATGGGCAATGTTCGCACGAGGTCACACAGGACCCACCGTGAATGTGGCTGTCCTACCCATGGGAACGGGGGAGCGGTGGGGTGTTGGTGGAGATGGGGGTGAATGGGGGAGCCGGGGCGGGGGTGGCTGGGGGTTAGGCTGAAAACTGGGGTTGCGGTTGGTGTTTTCAC
>OZ025250.1:41890545-41923278 GCA_964019135.1 Arenicola marina
GTAACTAAAGTATAACATAACGCCGTTAGCCGTAACCAAAGTGTAACGTAACGCCGCAGCCTGCAACCAGGGTCAGAACTGGCCAAGCGGTCTCTCTCATTCCCCTGGGCGTCCATTTCTAGGGTGTACACTCACTTCTCTCTCTTTCTGTCAGTTAGACAGACATAATCTGTTCTCATTGATCAATAGTCACAATTCTCACAAGACAGCTAACGACCGTATACCAGTAACCGTTTGGACACCCTGTGGCCGCCTGTGGCCGCCTGTGACGTTCAGTGGACCCCCCAATGGCACATTTAAGTTAACTTCGACAAGTTCTAGCGTTTAAAACTTAAGTGTAGACACTTAAACACATTAGGCTATGGTGCGATTGACAATTTTTTCCAGGTTGCTCAACTGTCATTCACGTTTCAGTGACAGATTATAAAATTCGAGGTTGGTGAACGGCGAAAGTAGCATAGGGACTCCTAACGCCAGCCCCGGGCACATAAAGCAAACATTTATTGTAACAACTATTGTGTTTTGCAAAACGCTAGAGCGGGTAAAAGTGAAGGAGAAAAACAGGACAACAACAGGTCGTTGATGCCGTCTGTTGGGCCGTAAGTCGACAAATTAGCCGCTCCGCTGGGTTTATTTAATGGGTCTTTATGGGCGCCAGTGACGGGGTACAGCGACCACGGGTCTAGCCTCCACTGGATCCCCACTGCCCCAATTCCCTCCTTTCAGCGCCTCTTCCTGCATATCTCCAGTCAATGCATGTTGCTTTGCTGAATGCTGAACTCTTTTTTATGCCATTCATATTGCATAAAAGAGTTATGCATTTGAGTGCGTGTTTTTTTTCTGGTGCGTAGGACAGGTTTTTCTGGCTCGCTGAACATGTGAGCTTGGTTGGATGCGTCATTAGACTTGATACCTCAACCATAGAGCGCTCATTAAGTGGAACAGACGTACGCGAGTGTTTGTGGCGGCAGCCATCCCGTCAGCCAATGTGCATTACCACGTATTGTTAGAATTGTGTTTTACAAGTCGTAATACCTTGTTGATTTTAGGCAATACATCGATGGAGCCTTCAGTGTGAACATATCGCCCAGATTCCCATCCTTATAAGGAGCGGACGACAGTTGACGGAGAGGACGCCGCAATCTCACACTTGGAGCAGACGACAGTTGACGGAGAGGACGCCGCAATCTCACACTTGGAGCAGAGGACAATTGACGGAGAGGACTCCAATCTCACACTTGGAGCAGACGACAATTGACGGAGAGGACGCGGCAATCTCACACTTGCCGGGCGGTGGGTCATACTTAATGGTGAGTTTATCTGCCACCAGGGGTGTATCGCATGTTGCGTTCTGTCTCTCGGTTGTAACCGGACCCTAAGACGCATAGAAAAGGACCTGTTTTCACATTGAAAGAACATACTGTAGATCTGTCGGTTTTCACCGTGCCGCTATTGCAGTGAGTAAAAAGCTGCTTGACATACGTCTTTGCGGTTCGGAGCGGAGATAACGCCGTAGGTTCTCGTGCGAGCCGCCAGGGGGCATCGCGCAGTAGGAGTCTGCACACCGACGGGTGATGGTTGTACCTGGTGACAAGTGGCAACCCCACCATTAAACTCAGAGACATTTTCACGGTCGCAACAGACTTCACCATTCGAGCCTTGATAAAGCCTGGCTCATGCGTGGCGTCACATCGCCTTGCTACACACCCGGGACATTGTTCTGCTCAGCGGTTGGGCACGTGTAGTTATAACAACACCACCATTACACATCTTAAATGAACAGTGTTGAACGTTTGTCATTATTAAAAGATGCATCTGCCGAACACGCCCGACGAGGCCCCGATATACCACGACCTGGACAGGAAGACAGTCACTGACATGGCGGTGGTCGCCAGTCCGCCAGGTGGCAGGACCAGAGGCAGTGTCAATGCGCATGCGTACAGGCTTACTTCCTCCCCGTGGACGTCATCCTCGTCGTCCTCGGCGCAGAGCGGCGACGAGTCCGACTCCGATCTCAGCGAACTCAATGCATGCTTGTTTCCTATTGGCCACATGGGTGGTGACGGACATGTAAGCCAAGCCACTATTGGCTCATATTTTGGACAGTCCATGGTAGGCTACGATGCGCATGCGCCTGGTGGTGAGGTCTGTGGGGGAGCGCAGTGTATGGAGGATGAGGAGGACAACATAGTGACCATCGTGTGCTCCCTCATGGAGGAGACCCAGCGGCGGGCCGGCGCCCACCCCCCGGGCCACACCCCGGGCCACCCCCCGGGGAGACGGGCCTTAGTCTCCCCCCAGGGGCAGTCCACTTGGGGGTGCCCGCTCACCATCCCTAACATCAGCCACTGTGTCCGCGACTGTACCCACCCCCTCCCCATAGAGAAACATACAGCCATGACAGAACTCCTGACGGCTCAACCCAAGAACTCAGCAGCTGTCAATCACACTCAGGTCGGCTTGAGTGACACTCACGTTACCAAGGCAACCCACGTGAGTAAACAAGCGTCGGTGGCAAGGGATGATAGCAGTTGTGAAAGAGGCGGCGGCGCGCGGGCCGTGGAGCGGGGTCCGTGCTGGACCGATCCTGAAGCCTCCACGGACCCCGGCCCAGCGGGTGCCAGGCATCAAAACGGGCCGACAGACGGCGCTGCGACCATCCGGGATCCCGCCAACCGAGGAAGTCCTACTTGTGTCTCCCCGTCGAATCCGGTAGCGGCGGACCACGCGGCGAACCCCGCCTCCTATTTAAGCCCCGGATCCCACGTCGGAAGCGGCATTCCTGGGGGAACTCCGGAGAAAAACCCGCCTTCCTACTTTGAACACATCTCTCGTAGCCAGAAGCAACAACTGAAAGGCCGTATCCAGTTCAACAAGACTTCGATAAAAATAACAACATCGCGCCTCAACCCCGGTCACCGCGGACAGCAGACGACAACTCGAGGGTTCGGCGGCAAATTTAGACCAAGTCTCTTGTCGCCGCGCAAACTCGAAACCCGCGAAAGCCTCGCCCGCCGCCCCCAGCAAGAGAAAGCCGTGCAGCGAGGACAACAGCGCGCTCCTCAAGATTCTGGGCATCAAGGAGGAGTCGGACGACGAGGGGGAGGGGGAGGGGGACTTCGAGGGTGCTGACATGGAGGGGTTCAGGAGCTGTGTCTTTGGCGGCGAGCCCTATCCCCCCACCCCGGGCGGCGCGGGGGTGTGGACGCCAGGGGGAACAGCCGCAAACTCCGAGCAACAACTACTCTTCGGGGGAGCTGGCGGCTTTCGGAACAGCGGCTCCGGTAAGTACAAGTATAAATATATTTTATTTTAAAAATTGTTAGCCAGGTATTTGTTTTTATTATTTTACACGAATTCACCACAAAATCCTACATGATATGAACTGTTTTCAGGTGTATTGTGAACATAATTGCGTTATTCAATAATAAAGGAGTGTGGAATTTAAATATTGCAATGATTGCAATCTCCTTACATATATATTCACCTTCGATAGTCTCGGGGTACCAGGCAGAGCCAGGGAGAGCGGGCTCATTCGGGCAGGAGAGGCGACTGACCGGGGCCCGGAAGTTCGAATGGCGGGGGCCGAATATTTCGCCCGACGTCACGCTGACGTCCTATGCGAGGGCGAAATATTGGGCCTCGGCCGCTTCGAACATACGGGCACTGGTCTTGTCTTCACATCCTAAATTAAAGACCAAGCAAAATAAAATTTAGTTATTTGGGGATTGAAAATAATCGCAATATAAAGAAAAGCTAATGCCTTGTTATAACGAATATATGAAATTGCAGAATTAAAGATATCGACGCCATCAGGTTCTTGAAACAACATACTTACAAATAATCCGCTTCGCTTCATGCAGAAAGTCACTCTAAAGATCTGCACTTTAATTAACTACGGAGTCTCTATAAAGTCACTCTAAAGATCTGCACTTTAATTAACTACGGAGACTCTTCATAAAGTCACTAAATTTCTGCACTTTAATTAACTACGGAGTCTCTATAAAGTCACTCTAAAGATCTGCACTTTAATTAACTACGGAGACTCTTCATAAAGTCACTAAATTTCTGCACTTTAATTAACTACGAAGTCTCTATAAAGTCACTCTAAAGATCTCCACTTTAATTAACTACGGAGTCTCTATAAAGTCACTCTAAAGATCTCCACTTTAATTAACTACGAAGTCTCTATAAAGTCACTCTAAAGTTCTCCACTTAACTATGAAGTATTCATAAATTCCAGTCTGTTTTATTGGTCGTAATTATAACAATATAACTAATGTAAGTTTCTTGCACTAAAATCCCTCAGGCCCAAGGCATAAAATATAATGTACTGTTACAGGCACCGTAACAATACAATCGCAATTTTCTTTCTTGATTTCCGTCTTGCACCAACCGGTTAAATTATTAAATTGTTTCTCTTAAATATCCCTGCATAGATGAAAAGAAAAAGCGGGAGGCGGGTGGCGGGAGGCGGGAGGCGGGAGGTGGGAGGTGGGAGGTGGGAGGCTGGAGGCTGGAGGTGGGAGGCGGGGGGAGGCGGGAGGCGGAAGGTTGGAGGCGGGGGGAGGCGGGAGGCGGGAGGCTGGAGGCGGGAGGCTGGAGGCGGGGGGTGAGAGGCTGCAGGCGCGAGGCTCTGGCTACGATGAACACATCAGAGCCCACGTTAAATGAAGCAGACGTTGGCGCTATAGCTAATAGATGTACAAGCGGCGTGTGGGGTTTTACCGGGAGCAGGTGATTACAGGGTTGGGCTCATCGTATTCATCACGCTAAACACATAGCTCACACCATAGTCTGGCCATCAGGGTTTTTAACATTATTCTGTCGGGCATTTAAATCGTCCTTTTCATGAGGAGTCGTTCACCCCGAGGTCGTCGTTATTTAACCCCAGGAAGCGCCTCGTAAACAGTGGGCCAATCAGCGCATCGCGCAACAACCGCCAAGTTTTATGTCAACTTATGGCAAATGGAGTTAAACAATTTATGAATGTGAGACAAAAAAAAATATTTTGAATTATTTATTGATCAATTGATAGCCTTGTTGTAAGCCAGTGGCGGTGCCGGTGCCAGTGTCAGTGCATTATTCCGTAAAATCCGCACTTGTTTATAAGTACAGCATGGAGTGACTGTAAGACACTCAGTTACCGCGGCTTTTGTTACGTGAGGGGTGCGCGGGGCGGGGCGGGCGCGGGGCGGGCGCGGGGCGGGCGCTCCGCTACAGCCCGTGGACCGCAGGGAGAGAGGTGTGAAGACGCTCTAGGTGCCCGCAAAACTGTCGCAAATTGGTTAGGATACTTTTTGTTATTTATGCCTGGCGCGGGGGGCGGGGTGTGGGGGTGGTCGCGGGATTGGGGGGGGTGTGGGTGGCGCGGGGTGCGGGGTGTGGGGGTGGTCGCGGGGTTGGGGGGGGGGGGGTGGGGGAGGTGGCGCGGGGTGCGGGGTGTGGGGTGGTCGCGGGGTTGGGGGGGTGTGGGGGTGGGCGCGGAGTGCGGGGTGTGGGGGTGGTCGCGGGGTTGTGGTTGAGGGGGTGGCGCGGGGTTAGGAGGGGGGGGGGGGGTGGCGGGTGGAGGCCGCCAGTAGTCCTGGCGTGGGTCGGGGTGATGAACCCCCGCGGGGCACCGAGCCCTTCCATAGAGACTCAGGGTGTAGTTGATAACGTACGAGACAGAGTCTGTAACTTAAGACCGGCCCCGTAACCCGAGGCCAGGACTAAATCATGTAACTTCACGCTGTTCTAGGTCTCATCTATTAAAATTATGTAAAAGAAATTCATGTTTCTTTTTCTTACATTTTCGTAAAGAAATGAGAAAGATCAGTCGAACAATAACAGTGGAAATTTCAGCATCGGAACACCTCAGGGTGACACAGTTATAAGGAGGGAGAGGGGAGGGGAGGGGAGGGGAGGGGAGGGGAGGGGAGGGGGAGGGGGAGGGGAAGGGGGGGGGGAGGAGGGGGGAGGGGGGGGGTTCGACATAAGCACTGCGGGAACAGAGGTACATAATTCGGTGTGATACACGGTCCTATTATTGCCGCAGCTATATGTATAGCTGGCCTCCTCGCCACCACCACCACCACCACCACCACCACCACCACCACCACCACTACCACCACCTCCACCACCGCCACCACCACCACCACCACCACCACCACTACCACCACCACCACCACCTCCACCACCTCCACCACTACCACCACCGTCACCACCACCACCACCACCACTACCACCACCACCACCACCTCCACCACCGCCACCACCACCACAACCACCACCACCACCACCACCACTACCACCACCACCTCCACCACCTCCACCACTACCACCACCGCCACCTCCACCACCGCCACCGCCACCACCACCACCACCACCTCCACCGCCTCCGCCACCACCCCCACCACCGCCACCTACTATATACATCCCTGCCCGTGCCCCCCTGTTTCCACTGCTACACCAAGCGCTAAATTACAATGTTATGTATTTAATAAAAGTGTCCAATTTGATATTCTGGTCCTCCGGTTTAAATTTTTTATGCTGGCTGCGAGGTAATATTTTGATATTGTGGCGTTCAGGTAATATTTCAGATAATCTTTACGCAGATTAGATACATATAAATATTACTTTCCAAAATATGACATTTTATCCCAAAATATGACTTTTGATGAGCGCAAGGGTCCAGCATGGACTACACTGAACCAGACCAAACTTCGCCTCTTGTGACGTCATATGTCTGTCGAAAACAATTATTGACCTGACGAATAAGAGTGACTCCTATCAGGACGGCATCCCAGTTCAGGAAGCGGGGGAGGGGGGGGGGGGGCGCTTAGGCGCGTGATCGCATCCCCCCCCCCAACCCTACCCCCAAAGCCACGCCTGCTGTATTTATCTCTTAATTATACTCGACTATTGCAAAAAGTGGTGGGTGGTCTGATTATTACTTCGGGTTAAACTCGCCCTATATCGCAGTATATCTAAGTGGTCATGGTGCCAGTAGCCGTCAATGAGTCTCCCAAACCAAATGTTAGCGCTTTAAGCTGTCCATTCAGCAATCTTTCCACAGTCTTTGCATTGAAAATCATTTCAATGCAATTGCTGTATTTAATTTCTTAAGTAAAACATATATACATATATACATGTATCACCCATATCTTGAGGTCTTTCCTGTGGCTGTTCCAGTTCACCTTTGTTTTTCGATCATTTAGATCGAAGGTCTCAGTGGTCTGGCTAGTTCACTGGTCGGTGCGTCACAAATTTAATATTGCTGCAGATGTTAACATGGGAATACAGATCTAAGAATGCGTACAAAAACAGTTCGGTACCCCCCCCCCCCCCCGCCGCACAGCTACGAGAATACTGACATATATAAGAATATTTATATATATATATGTATATATATATACAAGTCTGTAGCAACCAGTGGTACAAATGGGTGACAGTTCCGCATTTCTGCTTCTCTTGCTGCGACGCCCAGGAAATGCTATAGAGATAGATGACATAGCAAACTCTGTCACCAGCCCTAGTTCTAGATCTATTTGTACATTTTAGAACCGCCATCCAGTGCACACCCTCATGTCCGGTCTGGGGCCAAGGGGCTCAAATGAACGTGTGCTGCAAATGCTAAAACATTGCCTGTCATATTTTCTCATTCTAAAATGAATTTTCTTTTTCTTTTTTTACATTTTTGCATTGTCAAAATGAGAAAAATAAACGCTGCTTCTAGATATTTTCAGATCAGCCAATCACAGGGCGTCGTTCCCTCAGCCAATCACAGGGCGTCGTTCCCTCAGCCAATCACAGGGCGTCGTTCCCTCAGCCAATCAGAGGGCGTCGCTGCCCTGGGTGAAGCTGACATTAGTATTATGCTTACATCTAATGGAAACATCAATTTATCTTACTAAACAACAGTTTAAATCAACAGTTGAATCACATTGTTGCTATTGTCGGACGCGTTGATGAGCGGTGTCATTACGTGTTGTATGCCGCCATCACGGAGACAGACAGGCCCGTCCCTGACAGCCGAGGCCAACCGGCACTTACAATGGAGACGGATATTTTAAGTTATGATACAAGAGAGAGTAATCATTAAATATTCTATATTCTTTACCCTTTCAGAGATAGGATATCCTCCAAACGCAAACTTCTTCTCCCCTCTGGACACGCATGCGCACTCGCACCTATTTAATGGAGGCAAAGCGGCTGAGCAGCTGAGGAAGGAAGCCTTCATCTCGTACCACCATCTGGCCTCCATCTGCGGAGGTAAGTCACGTGCCACCCACACATCAAGACATGCGCACTGATGTCGGTTGGTCCTAATCACAGGGCCTCCCTACCCTGAGCCAATCACAGGGCGTCCCTACCCTGAGCCAATCACAGGGCGTCCCTACCCTGAGCCAATCACTGGGCGTCCCTACCCTGAGTCAATCACAAGGCGTCTTTACCCTGAGCCAATCACATAGCGTCCCTACCCTGGGCCAATCACATAGCGTCCCTATCCTGAGCCAATCACATAGCGTCCCTACCCTGGGCCAATCACAGCGCGTCCCTGCCCTGAGCCAATCACAGGGCGTCTCTTCCATGAGTCAATCACAGAGCGTCTCTACCCTGAGCCAATCACATGGCGTCCCTACCCTGAGCCAATCACAGGGCGTTCCTGCCCTGGGCCAATCACACAGCGTCCCTACCCTGAGCCAATCACAGAGCGTCCCTACCCTGAGCCAATCACAGAGCTTCCCTACCCTGGGCTAATCACACAGCGTCCCTACCCTGAGCCAATCACAGAGCGTCCCTACCCTGAGCCAATCACAGAGCGTCCCTACCCTGGGCTAATCACACAGCGTCCCTACCCTGAGACAATCACAGGGCGTCCCTACCCTGGGCCAATCACAGGGCGTCCCTACCCTGGGCTAATCACACAGCGTCCCTACCCTGAGCCAATCACAGAGCGTCCCTACCCTGGGCCAATCACAGGGCGTCCCTACCCTGAGCCAATCACAGAGCGTTCCTACTATGAGCCAATCACAGAGCGTCCCTACCATGAGCCAATCACAGGGCGTCCCTACCCTGAGTGAGGCCGACATTAGTACTGCACATCCATTTATCTTACGTGAACACCAGGAAAAGTTGCATAACAATTAATAATCATGATAATTTGATTGAGGGGAAACAGCTGGCGTTGTTTGACGGGTTAGTGAGCGGTGTCACTGCATGCCGCCATCACGTGGACTTTTATAATGTGACCCTATACAACATGTGTGACCTGGTCTCATATCTTATTAACATGCATTGTCCGCCTCCCTCCCTCTAGGAACGGGACAGATCCAGCTGTGGCAGTTTCTGCTGGAGCTCTTGGCGGACCCCACCAACAACGGGACGTGCATCCGCTGGGAGGGGCCCAACGGCGAGTTTCGGATGGTTGATCCGGAAGAGGTGGCACGGCGCTGGGGCAAGCGCAAGAACCGGACCAACATGAACTACGACAAGATGGGGCGTGCCCTCCGCTACTACTACGACAAGCTCATCCTCACCAAGGTGCCCGGCAAGAAATACACTTACCGCTTCAACGTCAAGGGCCTGCTGCGGACCGGCAGGAAGTCGCTCGGCTATGGGGCGGGCTTCTACCCGGTCCACCCCGCCACCCTCCCCCACTTCGACCACGGACTGAGCCCCTTCCACGCCACGTCGCCCAGCTACGGGCATGCGCACCAGCATCAGCTTCATCCGCACGCCCATGCGCATGCGCATCAGCGCACATCGCATCAGCAATCGCATCCGCATCTGCCGAGTCACGCACCGGTGCCGATAAGTGCGCATGCGCCAATGACGCCATTGTCCTCTTCACATGGTGTGGGAACCGGAACCGGCGGAGCGAGTGTGACGTCAAAATCCCAATTGATGACGTCACATCCGTTATCGGTCCCTAACTACGAGCACCTGAGTCCGGCGCCACCTGGCGGTCACTACGTGTCGGCTTTCCAGAGCCAGGACTCCTTCCAAACTTACCACGGGCACCCGGCCAGCCACCCGGCCAGCCACCCGGCCAGCCACCCCGCCAGCCACCCCGCCAGCCACCCGGCCAGCCACCCCGCCAGCCACCCCGCCAGCCACCCCGCCAGCCCGGGAGGCTGCTGTCAATTCTAAATGCGACAGAAAAAGACTGAAAAACTGTATAAAAAACTAAAATGTAATGTATCACCCCTGTTGTGGCCTCACCGTCACGGTGAGGGGTAGAATGTATCACCCCTGTTGTAGCCTCACCGTCACGGTGAGGGGTAGAATGTATCACCCCTGTTGTGGCCTCACCGTCACGGTGAGGGGTAGAATGTATCACCGCTGTTGTGGCCTCACCGTCACGGTGAGGGGTAGAATGTATCACCGCTGTTGTGGCCTCACCGTCACGGTGAGGGGTAGAATGTATCACCGCTGTTGTGGCCTCACCGTCACGGTGAGGGGTAGAATGTATCACCCCTGTTGTAGCCTCACCGTCACGGTGAGGGGTAGAATGTATCACCGCTGTTGTGGCCTCACCGTCAGGGTATGGGGTGGAATGTATCACCCCTGTTGTGGCCTCACCGTCACGGTGAGGGGTAGAATGTATCACCCCTGTTGTGGCCTCACCGTCACGGTGAGGGGTAGAATGTATCACCCCTGTTGTGGCCTCACCGTCACGGTGAGGGGTAGAATGTATCACCCCTGTTGTGGCCTCACCGTCACGGTGAGGGGTAGAATGTATCACCGCTGTTGTGGCCTCACCGTCACGGTGAGGGGTAGAATGTATCACCTCTGTTGTGGCCTCACCGTCAGGGTATGGGGTGGAATGTATCACCCCTGTTGTGGCCTCACCGTCACGGTGAGGGGTAGAATGTATCACCCCTGTTGTGGCCTCACCGTCACGGTGAGGGGTAGAATGTATCACCGCTGTTGTGGCCTCACCGTCACGGTGAGGGGTAGAATGCATCACCCCTATTGTGGCCTCACCGTCACGGTGTGGGGTAGAATGTATCACCGCTGTTGTGGCCTCACCGTCACGGTGAGGGGTAGAATGCATCACCCCTATTGTGGCCTCACCGTCACGGTGTGGGGTAGAATGTATCACCCCTGTTGTGGCCTCACCGTCACGGTGAGGGGTAGAATGTATCACCCCTGTTGTGGCCTCACCGTCACGGTGAGGGGTAGAATGTATCACCCCTGTTGTGGCCTCACCGTCACGGTGAGGGGTAGAATGTATCACCGCTGTTGTGGCCTCACCGTCACGGTGAGGGGTAGAATGTATCACCGCTGTTGTGGCCTCACCGTCACGGTGAGGGGTAGAATGTATCACCCCTGTTGTGGCCTCACCGTCAGGGTATGGGGTGGAATGTATCACCCCTGTTGTGGCCTCACCGTCACGGTGAGGGGTAGAATGTATCACCCCTGTTGTGGCCTCACCGTCACGGTGAGGGGTAGAATGTATCACCGCTGTTGTGGCCTCACCGTCACGGTGAGGGGTAGAATGTATCACCGCTGTTGTGGCCTCACCGTCACGGTGAGGGGTAGAATGCATCACCCCTATTGTGGCCTCACCGTCACGGTGTGGGGTAGAATGTATCACCGCTGTTGTGGCCTCACCGTCACGGTGAGGGGTAGAATGCATCACCCCTATTGTGGCCTCACCGTCACGGTGTGGGGTAGAATGTATCACCCCTGTTGTGGCCTCACCGTCACGGTGAGGGGTAGAATGCATCACCCCTATTGTGGCCTCACCGTCACGGTGTGGGGTAGAATGTATCACCGCTGTTGTGGCCTCACCGTCACGGTGAGGGGTAGAATGTATCACCGCTGTTGTGGCCTCACCGTCACGGTGAGGGGTAGAATGTATCACCGCTGTTGTGGCCTCACCGTCACGGTGAGGGGTAGAATGTATCACCGCTGTTGTGGCCTCACCGTCACGGTGAGGGGTAGAATGTATCACCGCTGTTGTGGCCTCACCGTCACGGTGTGGGGTAGAATGTATCACCGCTGTTGTGGCCTCACCGTCACGGTGTGGGGTAGAATGTATCACCGCTGTTGTGGCCTCACCGTCACGGTGAGGGGTAGAATGTATCACCGCTGTTGTGGCCTCACCGTCACGGTGTGGGGTAGAATGTATCACCGCTGTTGTAGCCTCACCGTCACGGTGTGGGGTAGAATGTATCACCCCTGTTGTAGCCTCACCGTCACGGTGTGGGGTAGAATGTATCACCCCTGTTGTGGCCTCACCGTCACGGTGAGGGGTAGAATGCATCACCCCTGTTGTGGCCTCACCGTCACGGTGTGGGGTAGAATGTATCACCCCTGTTGTGGCCTCACCGTCACGGTGTGGGGTAGAATGTATCACCGCTGTTGTGGCCTCACCGTCACGGTGTGGGGTAGAATGTATCACCCCTGTTGTGGCCTCACCGTCACGGTGAGGGGTAGAATGTATCACCGCTGTTGTGGCCTCACCGTCACGGTGAGGGGTAGAATGTATCACCCCCGTTGAGGCCTCACCGTCACGGTGAGGGGTAGAATGTATCACCCCCGTTGAGGCCTCACCGTCACGGTGTGGGGTAGAATGTATCACCGCTGTTGTGGCCTCACCGTCACGGTGTGGGGTAGAATGTATCACCCCCGTTGTGGCCTCACCGTCACGGTGAGGGGTAGAATGTATCACCCCCGTTGAGGCCTCACCGTCAGGGTATGGGGTGGAATGTATCACTCCCTTTGACTTGACCCGATCCGTCCTGTTTAGTTTTTGACGCTCTATACTACAGTGAAACGTAGAATCTCTTCGAAACATGAAAAAAATATATTCTATGCAAATTAACCTATATCTTATATTTTGTTGTATGGATGTAAACTGCCAAGCGTTTCCTTCGCGTATACTGCATTCACAGCCCAAATGATGTGCACAGTGTTTAAACGATGTGTAGTCTTTAAACGATGTGTAGTGTTTAAACGATGTGTACAGTGTCTCAACGCTGTGTAGTGTTTAAAATGCAATGTTCCAAAATACATGGTGCTTATACAAGACAAATGTTCTCGAGTTTAAATATACATGTATATACATAGTTTATTAGTTATACAGGAATAACCCTACGTTACATATGGCGAAAATTATACTTAGACTTTGGATAGAAAGTATTAGATTTATCTGCTTGTAGCAAATATAATGTGTACGCTTCTGCTGTCGGTAATAGAACACATTTACACATGCGAACTTGTCTTTTATGTGTAATTTGCAGCATGGGAGCGATATTTGCATGGTTCGTCTTGGTGGGTAAGGTACCTGAACAGGACACGGTTGAGCAGTGAATCTGAGATCACGGGACACTGAGGTCACGGGACACTGAGGTCACGGGACACTGAGGTCACGGGACACTGAGGTCACGGGACACAGGTCATGGGACCCAGAGATCACGGAATATTGAGGTCACGGGACACTGAGGTCACGGAAGACTGAGGTCACGGGACACTGAGGTCATTGGACACAGAGATCACGGGACACTGAGGTCACGGGACACAAAGATCACGGAACACTGAGGTCACGGGACACTGAGGTCACGGGACACAGGTCATGGGACACAGAGATCACGGGAGACTGAGGTCACGGAACATTGAGGTCACGGGACATTGAGGTCACGGACCGTCGCGTGGGTTATTACTGAAGTTACTAGGCAACGGTAACAAGGGTCGTTTCTCTCTCACTGACATCTTATGGTGCTATATGAAAAAAAATGCCTTATATGGAATGTGTGCATTGTGTATATTACGCCAGGTTTGTACATGAAGCGTGCACGGTCTGGCTAGTGTACTAACATTACGCCGGCTCTGAAATGTACATAACATATAACGGTTTTCGTCGCAGGTAATAAACAAAGAGAAGTATTTGGGTGTTATCATCATTTTATTACAGCACTTCTATGAAAGAGTTCCTTAAGTCATATTTCTGGGTACGTTAATGCAGTCGCTGTCACAATGTCACCTTTCTTTCCGAAAACAAACACTTCTGTTGGAAATTAGCTAGCTGATATTAAAACGTCGTATATGACGTCACTTACAAGATGAACAACGTCGTTTAAGATGGAGCCCGGCCGAGTGATGTGAAGAACGTTATTTACGATATCAAGGCATAGAATGAAACTATTACATGAAAATTAAGAGCCAAAAATTAAATCCGATTACAATCAATATGATGTCCTATTGGCATTGTGCGTCCCTGACTTACAAACCCACGGGCCTCGCCACTTGTTTACAAACATACCGCCATCAACCATCATGTCGTGGCGACATCTACAAGTGGCGACACCTAGTGAGCAGCCCACAAACTTCAGTGGTGTCTTGAACCCCATTTGGCTAATCGTACGCGTCAGCGGGAAGTCACGTGACACCTGACAACCAATGTAGGTACAGAGGTTCAGATTAAACACACTTTTTAATAGTGCCATAAAACACATTATTATAGATAATTTACAAATAGTTTAGATTTGTCGTAACACGAGCTTGAGAAGTTCAAGTGGAAGACTTAGATTGCACAAGATTAGATTCAGTCGGCTGGCGTGTCAATGGCAACGCCACGGACACGTACCAACCAGCCACTCCCAGATATATAACCCGATACAAACCATGACCATATTCCTATACTAAATAACGTATAATAAAGTAAACACCCCAGTATATGCATATAGTTACCTTCACAATGTAACAGTAGGTGCCACAGCAATCCATGAAAATGACAGGTTTCTAATGCCAAGCTGGGATCGTAGCTTGGAGGGTGGCATATATCCTCACAAAACTTATGGGAAATCTACATAAATCAATTCACTCGGGTCTCCGCCATTGTCACAGCGTGTAAAGTACAACATGGAGATATCAAGGGAACGTGCTGGAGTCAATTTCACTAGCAGAACATTACATAGAGATATCAAATCAGATATCATATATATCATATATAGAGATCTCATATATTTCACAATGACACCACTCGTGATGTACAAAACAGTTCATTCACTCTAGTCTCTTCATTGACAATACTTATTAGATCACAAATCATTCACTCCAGTCTCATACTTGTTATATAAATATATCACATATCGTTCACTCTAGTCTATTAATTGACAATATTTATTGTGTAAACATATCACAGATCATTCACTCTAGTCTATTCACTGACAATACTCATTGTTTAAACATATCACAGATCATTCACTCTAGTCTATTCATTGACAA
Organism: Arenicola marina; assembly: GCA_964019135.1. Classification (NCBI taxonomy): domain Eukaryota; kingdom Metazoa; phylum Annelida; class Polychaeta; family Arenicolidae; genus Arenicola; species Arenicola marina. Next base: position 41,905,765 of record OZ025250.1, read on the forward strand.
TACTTATTGTTTAAACATATCACAGATCATTCACTCTAGTCTATTCATTGACAATACTTATTGTTTAAACATATCACAGATCATTCACTTTAGTCTATTCATTGACAATACTTATTGTTTAAACATATCACAGATCATTCACTCTAGTCTATTCATTGACAATACTTATTGTTTAAACATATCACAGATCATTCACTCTAGTCTATTCATTGACAATACTTATTGTTTAAACATATCACAGATCATTCACTCTAGTCTATTCATTGACAATACTCATTGTTTAAACATATCACAGATCATTCACTCTAGTCTATTCATTGACAATACTCATTGTTTAAACATATCACGGATCATTCACTCTAGTCTATTCATTGACAATACTTATTGTTTAAACATATCACAGATCATTCACTCTAGTCTATTCATTGACAATACTTATTGTTTAAACATATCACAGATCATTCACTCTAGTCTATTCATTGACAATACTTATTGTTTAAACATATCACAGATCATTCACTCTAGTCTATTCATTGACAATACTTATTGTTTAAACATATCACAGATCATTCACTCTAGTCTATTCATTGACAACACTCATTGTTTAAACATATCACAGATCATTCACTCTAGTCTATTCATTGACAATACTTATTGTTTAAACATATCACAGATCATTCACTCTAGTCTATTCATTGAGAACATCGTATTCACTGTTATCCACTATAGTTTTCAGCAGAATTCACATACACGGGTGAATAACATAGTGTTAACAGTCTTCACTACGTGGTTGTGCGTATGCGGCGTAAACATTGTGCACAGGTATAAACAGCAACAACCTGTACAGTTGGGCCACCTCGGGAGTCCAGTCCTCACAGATGACAATACCAGATAAATGAGATTGATTCATATCTTACCACCTTTAAAATCATAGCATTCGTAAAATCTCATTATATAGCCCCAAGATACAATATTGTAATCTGATATGTGTATGTATTATGCCATTTGACATACAATATAACTATATAACTACAGTATGTTGTTTGTTTGGCTATAGGACCCTCTTATATTGTTCCTATGACGGAAATGGCAGCCACTTTGCAAGTCAACAGCTCCCTACTGCCAGCCGCGGTCACCAGGTGGCAGACTGGTACTCCCTGCTGTCAAGTAACATATACTTAACAATTCAATAGATTCTGAGTGTGAAATATCAGTGGCGTTAGAGGACTCCTCCGAACTCTACCTCGTCGTTCTCCTCCAAGTCGTGGTCCTGCCCACCTCCAGCCCATACAGCCAGTCAGTGTACAACATACTGGGTTTAGAATATACAGCCAATGGGTCACAATCGATTCACAACCGTTTTCCGACATTCGGATGTGCTGAGGTTAAACGTTTCAGAGAAGATAAATGCATAATACACGATCTAGAACTATGCTTCGCCCTCAAACGGGAGCACGTGCCTAGTATGGAAGCGTCAATGTAGATTTGATATCACTGGGGTTTATGTACATCGTGCCCGTTAATATAGCTAAACGAGGCGAGACAAAGTCCCTCCACATACAGTTGGCTTAATGTAGCGGCGAGAACGACACCAGCTTCACTTATATATGCGTCATGGTGTGATGACCTTTTCATCAAGGAGGCCGGGTCTCACTGACCGCTGGCCGGGATGACCTTGACGCAACCACCAGTCACTGAGTGACAAACACCTGCGACCTGCCCACAAGGTCAAAGACAAAGATCCGACAGAGGTCCGTCTCGGAGCACCGCGCGATCACGTGTTCTTGGCTGGCAGTAAACGACAAGTCTCGGACGTACATGTGGAGGTTTACGGAATGGAGCAGCGTGCGGTTTGTGATGTGCCAGAGTTTGACGGTGCGATCTCTGGCCCCGGACACCAGCAGCGCCACCTGGTCGTCAAGCGCCAGGCCCGTCACCTAGCAACAGCCACAAAGATAAAAAGACAATAGTATGATATTTATATATCCAAAAGAAACCACCCGACTTCCCGGTCGTCATTGTAAGGGACTTAGGTTAATCGACCATTTCGCATTTCACTGGAACGCGTCTGAAGGGAAATGCCCACTGGCAATTCAGGTTAGCACCAGACATGGGGTAATCATAATTAGTAATCGTAATCGATTACATTTTCAAGTAATCGTAATCGATTACATTTTCAAGTAATCGTAATCGATTACATTGGTTTTAAAGGCAATGTAATCGTAATCGTAATCGATTACATTGCTAATGTAATCGTAATCATTACTTTTGATGATTACTTTGCTATGTTCAATCGGGCTATTTGATCTCCAATTGATCGTCATACTTTCCATGTCGCCTGTATCAGATACGGAAACTCGCCACTGCAGTCTTACTGTAGAGATCCGACCCCCCTCGAAACCACCCTGGCTCTTCCTGCCCCACCCGACAAATAACCAGACATAACCAATTAAGCTGGCTGGGGGTGCCACATTCTAATCCCCTCATTATTTTTTTTGCATTGGATAGCTAGAAATAGTCCAGAGCGACTTAGGGTTCTTTATGTTGGGAGCAGGTAGGTGGGTGGGGGCTGCGATGGGTAGGTAGGTAGGTGGGGGCTGTGATGGGTAGGTAGGTAGGTGGGGGCTGTGATGGGAGGGTGGTAGATGCTTGTGTTATTGTTTTCTATATAGATTGATTGGAAGAGGTGTTGTTATAAAACGAACTCGATTCGGTCAGGACTGGTGCACGGCGATGTAAAGTGTGGTGGCTGGACTAGATTCTCTTGTGTCACATAACGATGTGGCTTCCTTTAGTTCCATGGTATTTACCATAGAGGTAATAAGCTTTTACGCGCGACACCTCCCTATCCGGCGAGAATCCTAAAGTTCTAAAGTTTAAATAAATCCAGCAAGATAGAGGTGCCATTATCCGTCAGTGTTGTGTTTTTTATTTCAATTACGTCGAAAAACATTCCATGTAATCACGATTGTAATCATGATTACATTGAATGTAATCGTAATCGTAATCGATCACTTTCATATTTCCTGTAATCGTAATCGTAATCATGAAATTCCCAAGTAATCGTAATCGATTACATTTACAATGTAATCACCCCATGCCTGGTTAGCACCTGACTACATGTACTGGTTAGACACCCCACTACATGTACTACGGTCACCGGTTAGACACCAGACTACATGTACTACGGTCACTGGTTAGACACCCCACTACATGTACTACGGTCACTGGTTAGACACCGGACTACATGTACTACGGTCACTGGTTAGACACTGGACTACATGTACTACGGTCACTGGTTAGACACCAGACTACATGTACTACGGTCACTGGTTAGACACCAGACTACATGTACTACGGTCACTGGTTAGACACCCCACTACATGTACTATGGTCACTGGTTAGACACCGGACTACATGTACTACGGTCACTGGTTAGACACCCACTACATGTACTACGGTCACTGGTTAGACACCGGACTACATGTACTACGGTCACTGGTTAGACACCAGACTACATGTACTACGGTCACCGGTTAGACACCAGACTACATGTACTACGGTCACTGGTTAGACACCAGACTACATGTACTACGGTCACTGGTTAGACACCCCACTACATGTACTACGGTCACTGGTTAGACACCGGACTATATGTACTACGGTCACCGGCTAGACACCAGACTACATGTACTATGGTCACCGGTTAGACACCAGACTACATGTACTACGGTCACCGTTTAGACACCGGACTACATGTAGTACGGTCACCGGTTAGACACCGGACTATATGTACTACGGTCACTGGTTCGACACCAGACTACATGTACTACAGTCACCGGTTAGACACCGGACTACATGTATTACGGTCACCGGTTAGACACCAGACTACATGTACTACGGTCACCGGTTAGACACCAGACTACATGTACTACGGTCACCGGTTAGACACCAGACTATATGTACTACGGTCACTGGTTAGACACCAGACTACATGTACTACGGACACTGGTTAGACACCGGTATACATGTACTATGGTCACTGGTTAGATACCAGACTACATGTACTACAGTCACTGGTTAGATACCAGACTACATGTACTAGTCACCGGTTAGACACCAGACTACATGTACTACGGTCACCGGTTAGACACCGGACTATATGTACTACGGTCACTGGTTAGACACCCCACTACATGTACTACGGTCACCGGTTAGACACCGGACTACATGTACTACAGTCACTGGTTAGACACCAGACTACATGTACTACGGTCACTGGTTAGACACCCCACTACATGTAGTACGGTCACTGGTTAGACACCGGACTACATGTACTACGGTCACTGGTTAGACACCGGACTACATGTACTACGGTCACCGGTTAGACACCAGACTACATGTACTACGGTCAACGGTTAGACACCGGACTACATGTACTACAGTCACTGGTTAGACACCAGACTACATGTACTACAGTCACCGGTTAGACACCAGACTACATGTACTACGGTCACCGGTTAGACACAAGACTACATGTACTACGGTCACCGGTTAGACACCAGACTACATGTACTATGGTCACCGGTTAGACACCGGACTACATGTACTACGGTCACTGGTTAGACACCAGACTACATGTACTATGGTCACCGGTTAGACACCAGACAACATGTACTACGGTCACTGGTTAGACACCAGACTACATGTACTACGGTCACCGGTTAGACACCAGACTACATGTACTATGGTCACCGGTTAGACACCGGACTACATGTACTACGGTCACTGGTTAGACACCAGACTACATGTACTATGGTCACCGGTTAGACACCAGACAACATGTACTACAGTCACCGGTCAGACACCAGACTACATGTACTACGGTCACCGGTTAGACACCAGACTACATGTACTACGGTCACCGGTTAGACACCGGACTACACGTACTACGGTCACTGGTTAGACACCAGACTACATGTACTACGGTCACCGGTTAGACACCAGACTATATGTACTACGGTCACTGGTTAGACACCAGACTACATGGACTACGGTCACCGGTTAGACACCGGACTACATGTACTACGGTCACTGGTTAGACACCGGACTACATGTACTATGGTCACCGGTTAGACACCAGACTACATGTACTATGGTCACCGGTTAGACACCAGACTACATGTACTACGGTCACCGGTCAGACACCAGACTACATGTACTACGGTCACCGGTTAGACACCAGACTACATGTACTATGGTCACCGGTTAGACACCGGACTACATGTACTACGGTCACTGGTTAGACACCAGACTACATGTACTATGGTCACCGGTTAGACACCAGACAACATGTACTACAGTCACCGGTCAGACACCAGACTACATGTACTACGGTCACCGGTTAGACACCAGACTACATGTACTACGGTCACCGGTTAGACACCGGACTACACGTACTACGGTCACTGGTTAGACACCAGACTACATGTACTACGGTCACCGGTTAGACACCGGACTACATGTACTACGGTCACTGGTTAGACACCGGACTATATGTACTACGGTCACTGGTTAGACACCAGACTACATGTACTACGGTCACCGGTTAGACACCAGACTATATGTACTACGGTCACTGGTTAGACACCAGACTACATGGACTACGGTCACCGGTTAGACACCGGACTACATGTACTACGGTCACTGGTTAGACACCGGACTACATGTACTATGGTCACCGGTTAGACACCAGACTACATGTACTACGGTCACCGGTTAGACACCAGACTACATGTACTACGGTCACCGGTCAGACACCAGACTACATGTACTATGGTCACCGGTTAGACACCAGACTACATGTACTACGGTCACCGGTTAGACACCAGACTACATGTACTACGGTCACCGGTTAGACACCGGACTACATGTACTACGGTCACTGGTTAGACACCAGACTACATGTACTATGGTCACCGGTTAGACACCAGACAACATGTACTACAGTCACCGGTCAGACACCGGACTACATGTACTACGGTCACCGGTTAGACACCAGACTACATGTACTACGGTCACCGGTTAGACACCAGACTACATGTACTATGGTCACCGGTTAGATACCAGACAACATGTACTACAGTCACCGGTCAGACACCGGACTACATGTACTACGGTCACCGGTTAGACACCAGACTACATGTACTACGGTCACCGGTTAGACACCAGACTACATGTACTACGGTCACCGGTTAGACACCAGACTACATGTACTATGGTCACCGGTTAGACACCAGACTACAGATGAGCCTCTTACCGTTGCGGTGTGTCCCTTCAGGATGATTCCATCTGACTTGATCCACACAATGACACTTCCATTGTCCGCTCCCGTGGCCACAACCGAAGCATCGCGAGACACCGCGAGAGCTGTGATGGGAGTTTTCTCCGTGTCTTCTTTGCACTTTCCTTGTTTCCAATAGTAACGTAGTGAATGACGTAGCCACGTTGCCGGTAGATCTTCCCCTCCCGCTAGACGGCAGTGACCGTTGGCAGCACTCCATAGCAACGCGTCGCCATGACAACCTAGCAGAAGTCCCTGATCTCTGTAACTGTGGACGGTAAATGTTAATTTGTCAACTTGTTTCCCACGAGTGGTGACGTCACTGTATTGACATGTGGTGACGTCACCAGAAGCGAGGTCCACTGAGTGCAGAAGATGTTCACGAGGAAAACACTTCTTGGCTCCATACTTGGACATGACGAAGGCGTGCTGTCCGGCGACGTGGGGCAGCCGCAGGTTGACCCCCCCACTGTCAGGGCTGTTCAGGGTGAAAGACACAGCCATTTTCACCTTGTGGTCGCCCGGGTCCAGACAAATCACACTCCACGCTCTCTTCTCACTCTCCCATTGTAAGATCCAAATCTCGTCCGAGTCTCGGCCAAGGTAAAAGTCAGCCACGTCGGTCCTGGTTTCAGTTACGGTGACTTGCTTTTGCGATTCCATGGAAAAGGCATTAAATGTCTTCAGACACTTGTCGCCACTTTCTTGTCGGGATAAAGCGTATCCCACCAGGCGACGCGTCGCCATGGCGACCTTGTAGCACGCAGCGCCAGCAAGGAGCGAGGTTTGAAACTGCAGCTGTTGGCTTGATGTCCGTCGCCAGATCTTGGCCCCGGCACGCGATCCTGAGGAAAGAGAGATTAGTGAATGAATGGACAAAGTACGGGAGTGAGAGGAGAGACACGTGGTTCCCTACACTCGGGGGCTGCGCATCGGGGCTGCGCATAGGGGCAGCGCATAGGGATCGAAACCGGCACCGTCAGTCAGATCTTCCATACGGGCGCTTCACGGGAAAGCGAAAGCCAAGGCAAACTTTGACAGTATCAAGTGCCACACACTGTCGAGCGTAACTGTGAAAGAGCCACACTGTCGAGAGTAGCTGTCAAAGAGCCACACTGTGGAGAGTAACTATGAAAGAGCCACACTGTCGAGAGTAACTGTGAAAGAGCCACACTGTCGAGTAACTATGAAAGAGCCACACTGTCGAGAGTAGCTGTGAAAGAGCCACACTGTGGAGAGTAGCTGTCAAAGAGCCACACTGTGGAGAGTAGCTGTCAAAGAGCCACACTGTCGAGAGTAGCTGTGAAAGAGCCGCACTGTCGAGAGTAGCTGTGAAAGAGCCACACTGTCGGGAGTAACTATGAAAGAGCCACACTGTCGAGAGTAGCTGTGAAAGAGCCACACTGTCGAGAGTAACTATGAAAGAGCCACACTGTCGAGAGTAGCTGTCAAAGAGCCACACTGTCGAGAGTAGCTGTCAAAGAGCCACACTGTCGAGAGTAACTATGAAAGAGCCACACTGTCGAGAGTAACTGTCAAAGCGCCACACTGTGGAGAGTAGCTGTCAAAGAGCCACACTGTCAAGAGTAGCTGTCAAAGCGCCACACTGTCGAGAGTAGCTGTCAAAGAGCCACACTGTCGAGAGTAGCTGTCAAAGAGCCACACTGTGGAGAGTAGCTGTCAAAGAGCCACACTGTCGAGAGTAGCTGTGAAAGAGCCGCACTGTCGAGAGTAGCTGTGAAAGAGCCACACTGTCGGGAGTAACTATGAAAGAGCCACACTGTCGAGAGTAGCTGTGAAAGAGCCACACTGTCGAGAGTAACTATGAAAGAGCCACACTGTCGAGAGTAGCTGTCAAAGAGCCACACTGTCGAGAGTAGCTGTCAAAGAGCCACACTGTCGAGAGTAACTATGAAAGAGCCACACTGTCGAGAGTAACTGTCAAAGCGCCACACTGTGGAGAGTAGCTGTCAAAGAGCCACACTGTCAAGAGTAGCTGTCAAAGCGCCACACTGTCGAGAGTAGCTGTCAAAGAGCCACACTGTCGAGAGTAGCTGTCAAAGGGCCACACTATCGAGAGTAGCTGTAAAAGAGCCACACTGTCGAGAGTAGCTGTCAAAGAACCACACTGTTGAGAGTAGCTGTCAAAGAGCCACACTGTGGAGAGTAGCTGTCAAAGAGCCACACTGTCAAGAGTAGCTGTCAAAGGGCCACACTGTCGAGAGTAGCTGTCAAAGAGCCACACTGTGGAGAGTAGCTGTCAAAGAGCCACACTGTGGAGAGTAGCTATCAAAGAGCCACACTGTCGAGAGTAGCTGTCAAAGAACCACACTGTTGAGAGTAGCTGTCAAAGAGCCACACTGTCGAGAGTAGCTGTGAAAGAGCCACACTGTCGAGAGTAGCTGTGAAAGAGCCACACTGTCGAGAGTAGCTGTGAAAGAGCCACACTGTCGAGAGTAGCTGTCAAAGAGCCACACTGTCGAGAGTAGCTGTGAAAGAGCCACACTGTCGAGAGTAGCTGTCAAAGAGCCACACTGTCGAGAGTAGCTGTGAAAGAGCCACACTGTTGAAATTAGCGGTCAAAGAGCCACACTGTGGAGAGTAGCTGTGAAAGAGCCACACTGTGGAGAGTAACTGTGAAAGCCACACTGTGGAGAGTAGCTGTCAAAGGGCCACACTGTCGAGAGTACTGTCGAGAGTAACTATGAAAGAGCCACACTGTCGATAGTAGCTGTCAAAGAGCCACACTGTGGAGAGTAGCTGTCAAAGAGCCACACTGTGGAGAGTAGCTGTCAAAGAGCCACACTGTGGAGAGTAGCTGTCAAAGAGCCACACGGTCGAGAGTAGCTGTCAAAGAGCCACACGGTCGAGAGTAGCTGTCAAAGAGCCACACTGTGGAGAGTAGCTGTCAAAGAGCCACACTGTGGAGAGTAGCTGTCAAAGAGCCACACGGTCGAGAGTAGCTGTCAAAGAGCCACACTGTGGAGAGTAGGTGTCAAAGAGCCACACTGTCGAGAGTAGGTGTCAAAGAGCCACACTGTGGAGAGTAGGTGTCAAAGAGCCACACTGTGGAGAGTAGCTGTCAAAGAGCCACACGGTCGAGAGTAGCTGTCAAAGAGCCACACGGTCGAGAGTAGCTGTCAAAGAGCCACACTGTCGAGAGTAGCTGTCAAAGAGCCACACTGTCGAGAGTAGCTGTGAAAGAGCCACACTGTGGAGAGTAGCTGTCAAAAGGCCACACTGTCGAGAGTAACTGTCAAAGAGCCACACTGTCGAGAGTAGCTGTGAAAGAGCCACACTGTCGAGAGTAACTATGAAAGAGCCACTGTCGAGAGTAGCTGTCAAAGAGCCACACTGTCGAGAGTAGCTGTCAAAGAGCCACACTGTCGAGAGTAGCTGTGAAAGAGCCACACTGTCGAGAGTAGCTGTCAAAGAGCCACACTGTCGAGAGTAGCTGTGAAAGAGCCACACTGTCGAGAGTAGCTGTCAAAGAGCCACACTGTCGAGAGTAGCTGTGAAAGAGCCACACTGTTGAAATTAGCGGTCAAAGAGCCACACTGTGGAGAGTAGCTGTGAAAGAGCCACACTGTGGAGAGTAACTGTGAAAGCCACACTGTGGAGAGTAGCTGTCAAAGGGCCACACTGTCGAGAGTACTGTCGAGAGTAACTATGAAAGAGCCACACTGTCGATAGTAGCTGTCAAAGAGCCACACTGTGGAGAGTAGCTGTCAAAGAGCCACACTGTGGAGAGTAGCTGTCAAAGAGCCACACTGTGGAGAGTAGCTGTCAAAGAGCCACACGGTCGAGAGTAGCTGTCAAAGAGCCACACGGTCGAGAGTAGCTGTCAAAGAGCCACACTGTGGAGAGTAGCTGTCAAAGAGCCACACTGTGGAGAGTAGCTGTCAAAGAGCCACACGGTCGAGAGTAGCTGTCAAAGAGCCACACTGTGGAGAGTAGGTGTCAAAGAGCCACACTGTCGAGAGTAGGTGTCAAAGAGCCACACTGTGGAGAGTAGGTGTCAAAGAGCCACACTGTGGAGAGTAGCTGTCAAAGAGCCACACGGTCGAGAGTAGCTGTCAAAGAGCCACACGGTCGAGAGTAGCTGTCAAAGAGCCACACTGTCGAGAGTAGCTGTCAAAGAGCCACACTGTCGAGAGTAGCTGTGAAAGAGCCACACTGTGGAGAGTAGCTGTCAAAAGGCCACACTGTCGAGAGTAACTGTCAAAGAGCCACACTGTCGAGAGTAGCTGTGAAAGAGCCACACTGTCGAGAGTAACTATGAAAGAGCCACTGTCGAGAGTAGCTGTCAAAGAGCCACACTGTCGAGAGTAGCTGTCAAAGAGCCACACTGTCGAGAGTAACTATGAAAGAGCCACACTGTCGAGAGTAACTGTCAAAAAGCCACACTGTGGAGAGTAGCTGTCAAAGAGCCACACTGTCGAGAGTAGCTGTCAAAGGGCCACACTGTCGAGAGTAGCTGTGAAAGAGCCACACTGTCGAGAGTAGCTGTCAAAGAGCCACACTGTCGAGAGTAGCTGTGAAAGAGCCACACTGTCGAGAGTAACTATGAAAGAGCCACACTGTCGAGAGTAACTATGAAAGAGCCACACTGTCGAGAGTAGCTGTCAAAGAGCCACACTGTCGATAGTAGCTGTCAAAGAGCCACACTGTCGAGAGTAGCTGTCAAAGAGCCACACTGTGGAGAGTAGCTGTCAAAGGGCCACACTGTCGAGAGTAGCTGTGAAAGAGCCACACTGTCGAGAGTAACTATGAAAGAGCCACACTGTCGATAGTAGCTGTCAAAGAGCCACACTGTCGAGAGTAGCTGTCAAAGAGCCACACTGTGGAGAGTAGCTGTCAAAGAGCCACACTGTGGAGAGTAGCTGTCAAAGAGCCACACGGTCGAGAGTAGCTGTCAAAGAGCCACACGGTCGAGAGTAGCTGTCAAAGAGCCACACTGTGGAGATTAGCTGTCAAAGAGCCACACTGTGGAGAGTAGCTGTCAAAGAGCCACACGGTCGAGAGTAGCTGTCAAAGAGCCACAAGGTCGAGAGTAGCTGTCAAAGAGCCACACTGTGGAGAGTAGCTGTCAAAGAGCCACACTGTGGAGAGTAGCTGTCAAAGAGCCACACGGTCGAGAGTAGCTGTCAGAGAGCCACACGGTCGAGAGTAGCTGTCAAAGAGCCACACGGTCGAGAGTAGCTGTCAAAGAGCCACACTGTCGAGAGTAGCTGTCAAAGAGCCACACTGTCGAGAGTAGCTGTCAAAGAGCCACACTGTCGAGAGCTGGCTGCCACAGTGCTAAGCTACAATGCTATATATTAAGCTATATATTATGAAATCCTTCATCGTTAATTATTTGTGCAGCAAGAAAATCGCTCACGCGCACATTAATAATCCTTACTTGTACGTATGATGACGTAAGTATTAGATACGTACCTGTGATCAGGGTGTCCCCATTTGGGCTGACATCATAGGCAAACACGTGTTCGTCCTCCAGGAGCGGTTTGCCGTCAGTAAGTGCGGCCGTTCCCGTCATAACGTTGTCTTGTAGATCCTCAGACTCCACTTCAGTCAGAGCCTCGGCATCCCATAGCTTCAGCAGTCGCTCCCCGCCGCACGTCACGATGACGTCACTGATGGAGGCCAGCGTGCTGGTGACGCTGTCCATGTGGGCATGGACGCTGCGCACTTTGGTATTATCGCCCAGCTGGAATACAGTGATGTCGCCGTCGTCAGTGCCCACCGTCAGGTGCTTGGCGTCGGCGCTGAGCCCCAGGGCGGACAGGGCAGACCCCAGCGCCAGCTCACCCAGCTCCCCGGCCACAGAGAGATCAACACTCCAGACCGTCACTGACGGCTGACCTTTGACCCCGACCGCCAGCACGTTGTGAGTGGCGTTGAACGACGTGAGCGTGTGCATGTCGCGGCCGGCAGAGGCGCTGCGGACGTGGCCCAGCTCGGCGACGACCTTGCCAAGCGCCATGTCGAGGATGAAGATCTGGCCGCTGTGGCAGCCACATACCACCAGGTCGTGGCCCGCCAGAGGGCGCGCCCGGTAGAGGAAGTGGCGGTAGACGGGCGCCGCGAGGGCAACGCGGGTCCTCAGCTCCTGGTCGGCGTGGCTCCACAGCACCACGGCGCCCACATGCTGCTTCTTGCCCTCTATGGAGTGGCTCGAAATGGTCATGTGACCGTCGTGGGAGAAGACGAGGTTGGTCGTGTCCGAGACGCCGCTCAGGTTCATCGCGGCGCCCGGCTGGTAGTTGATCTCAGATTCGCTAGATGGCGCGTTGGCCTTGGCGTGGTAGATAAAGAGCCTGCTGCGTGAGGCCAGCGCCAGGCGGCCCCCGTCCTCCGAGACGGCCATACAGCGCGCCGCCCCGCCTGCCCCACGGCCACCCCCCTTGTGCGTCGCCACGCGGCCCTGGATCTGCCCCGAGAACGCGCTGTAGATCTGGACGTGATCGGGAAACAGGAAGTAAGCCCGCAGCGGCGATCCGGACGAGACGAAGCACTGCAGCGGGAGGTCGCTGTCGTCCTTGACCCTGAACAGCGTGCGGCCTTGCTCCAGAGACTCGGCGTTGAAGGCTCGGTAACAGGCCTTTTTTCCGGCCACGGAGGAGACGCCCAGAATGAGGGTGGCGGCCCGGTCGTCGCTGGCGGCTATGTGGGTCGGGCCGTTGGTGTACCACCGCATCGCCGAGGACGACGACGGCAGCGACCCAGTCCGTGGCAACAAGCACGTGGCGCCGCTGCTAAGCATCGCCTGACCCGCCTCGTCGCACAGCGTGGCAATCGCCGGATATACGTCACAGTACTTGAGCAACTGCGTCAATATTTGCACCGGAAGTTGTGAGAGGTCAGCCTGGATGACCTGGTCGGCGTACCGGAGACACTGGTGGACTAGGGACACCTCGGGCGCATGCTCGCTCTTGTGGGCGTATGACGTCATCACCGGAAGCAGCTCGTACACGGAGAAGGCCTCGATGTAACACTGCAGGAAGCGGAGATTGCAAAAAAACGTCTCTGTCAGCTGCCTGTGATCTCCAGACTTGTAGAGGTGAAACGGCAGACAGACCAACTTGCGGCGGTTTTGTGACGTCAGAGGTTGTGGCGTCACCAGCCGGTCGGCGTCTTCGATGATAAGGCTCCTCTGTGACAGCGAGACAGTGCGCCGGACGGTGCTCTCATTGGTGAATATCTCCACCAGGTCTCTGTGGAACTGTCGCCTGGTCGTGACGTCAGGGAAGTACTTGTCCCGCGCCACATCGGCGAAGGGCTGTTCGCGCCAATACAGCGTGCTCCTGCCCTGGGCCTGCTGGTCGCTCACGTACCCGCGCAGGTCGTGCTGCAGCCGCGCCCACAGCAGCTCCGGGATTCTGACCGTGCCCTCTACCGGCGGGTTGTGGTACTTGTAGACCTCGTCGAGGACGCGGTCGTTGCAGGAGAGGACGTCCTCCAGCTCGACCTCCGTCAGCCCGCGCCGGCCCAGCGTCAGGTAGCTTAGCGCGCACCCCACCAACAGCTGCCCGAACTTCCGCTCCAGAGTGTCGAACAGGCTCCAGATGCAGTCCCTGGTCGTGGCCGGCAGGTCCGTGCCCGAGATGTCCGTGTACGAGTGCCACGCGCATGCGCGATCCAGGACGAGTTGAATGCGGAGAGGGTCCGACTGTTTGGCGAACTCGCGGGAGAGGCGCTCCATCTGGTCCCGGGTGAGAGTCCGGCGCCGGGTCGCCAGGTACTTCTCGGCGTAGGTCTGGAGTAGTCCGGGGGTCATCCGGGACATGCCGACCAGGTACTGGGAGGCGTCCTGCCCCAGGATCAGCTTGGACCGCTCCAGCAAGTCTGAGGGTGAGGACCGCATGGAGATGATGTAGTGCACGCCGTGGGGTAGTATATGCGGTAACCAGGACAACGTATGAGCGCCCCCTACCGGCTGAAGCTGGTGAACAGCGTCGAGTATGATCACTAGAGGGCGCTGTGCGGCGAACTTGAGCGAGGCGAAGACGACGACGTGTTGGAGGCACTTGAGGACCTTGGCCAGCGTGGTTAGCTGCTGCGCGCGCAGTTCGAAGCCGTAGGCGCAGCAGATCTGGCGGTATATGCTGATCATGACCTTGCGGATAGTGACGCTGTAGGCGGACGTGCCTAGGAATCGGACCACCGTCACACACTCCTCGCCCAGCCACTGCTTGCTCATGCGCGTCACCATGGCAATGAAGGACGTCTTGCCGGCCCCTGGATCGCCGTGCACCACGATAGGCCGCGCCATCTGGTGGCGATTTTGCAGAATCTTCTTCACCTGCAACAGCTCCGCCTGGCGGCCACAAAACAGATCACACTTCTGGCGGCATAGAGACAAGTGATGGAGGATCTCACACTGGAGGTCCTGCCGGGCTCTGTCATCTGCAATCGACCTTGAGTCTGTCTTGTCGTCGACCTCTATGACCTCGTGGGCGGCGATCACCTGCTGCAGACTCATCTGTCCCAGCAGCAAATCTGTCTCCCGCACGGAGCCGAAACTGGAGGAAAAAGGCATTTGACCTCCGCCAATGACATTGCCACGATCTTGGCTTTTACTCCGTGATCGGGTCATTGCGGTCACACTGGTCGCAACCCGGGATTCCCGGAACACTTCCTTCTCTTCTTCCTTAAGGCACGTATCCAATTGTGACGTCAGTTTGCTGACAAAGTCATCACAGAATGTCTTCAGGTACTGTTCATGGGCGCCGCCATCTTGCGGGTCAAGCCCGCCATTTTGCCACGGAACAGTGTATTTAGAAATGTTTTCCTTTGCGAGATATTTGGGGATTGTGGAGTCCCTCAGATCCCCTAACAACTGTGTGAGATCCTCGTCCACTCTGCGCGATGCCGCGTCATCCTCGCTCACATCTACAGCAAGAAAATCACGTGACACATCTCAACTATTACAGTAAACTTTAAAGCCATTATAAATGCACGGGTTTGACTAAAATTCGAACGCATATTACATTCCCACACTTTGTAAGTAACATATAATAGAAAATCTCGTTCGGTTCTCATTTTTTAAGTTACAGCTATATCAGTCGTCTGGGGTACAACTCGAGGTGGCTCTGACGAGAGCGGTGTTCAAACTTTTTCAGAGTCTCCTGTGTTAAAGTGATGTTTATCTTCTATTTATTTTCAGGTATATTAACGCTTTGACGAATAAACTATTTTGAATCTTGAATCTGAATCGACAGACTTGCAAGTTTCTGTCACTTGCCACTACACGTTTTAAATAGTGAAATATAAATAGTGCTGCACATACCTAGGAATTTATGAATCAGTGGATCAGTGAGGTTTTCCTCTATCCCCTGTAGATGGCGCTGAAAGCTGTGACAGGCACGGCCGGGACGCTCGAGGTCAAAGATGCCGGCCTGGATCTCCAACTCCGTCACTGTAAACACACATAAACATACTTCACTGTAAACACACAGACAGAAACATAAGACCCTGTAGACACACACACAGAAACTCTGATTCCAGGTAGACACCCCCCCCCCACCGTCTAGCTCCAGGGCCTGGCTCTCACACACACACACCCGTCTAGCCCCAGGGCTTGGGTCTCTCAACCCCCACCCCCCTGTCTAGCTCTAGACCCTGGGTCTCTCACCCCCTCCTTCCGTCTAGCTTAGGGGGCCTGGTTCTCTCACCCCTCACGTCTAGCTTTAGGGCCTGGGTGTCTCTACCCCCCACCCCACCCCTGTAGCTCCAGAGCCCCGTCTAGCTCGAGGGCCTAGGTGTCTCCCCCCCCCTCCCCCCCCGTCTAGCTCCAGTGCTAGGGTGTCTCCACTTCCCTCCCCCCGTCTAGCTCCAAGGCCTGGGTGTCTCCCCCCTCCCACCCCACGGCTAGCTCCAGGGCATGGGTGTCTCCCCCCTACCGCCCCCTCCGTCTAGCTCCAGGGCCTGGGTGTCTCCCCCCTATCCTCCCGTCTAGCTCCAGGGCCTGAGTGTCTACCCCCTCCCCCCGTCTAGCTCCAGGGCCTGGGTGTCTCCCCCCTCCCCCCCCCCCGTCTAGCTCGAGGGCCTGGGTGTCTCCCCCACGCGTCTAGCTCCAGTGCCTGGGTGTCTCCCCCCTCCCCCCCGTCTAGCTCCAGTGCCTGGGTGTCTCCCCCCTCCCCCCCGTCTAGCTCCAGTGCCTAAGTGTCTCCCCCCTCCCCCCATCTAGTTTCAGGGCCTGGGTGTCTCCCCCCCGTCTAGCTCCAGGGCATGGGTGTCTCCCCCCCCCCGTCTAGCTCCAGCGCCTGTCTCCCCCACCCGTCTAGCTCCAGTGCCTGGGTGTCTCCCCCATCCCGTCTAGCTCCAGGGCATGGGTGTCTCCCCCCCCCCGTCTAGCTCCAGTGCCTGGGTGTCTCCCCCCCCGTCTAGCTCCAGGGCCTGGGTGTCTCCCCCCGTCTAGCTCCAGTGCCTGGGTGTCTCCCCCCTCCCTCCCCCCGTCTAGCTCCAAGGCATGGGTGTCTCCCCCCCCCGTCTAGCTCCAGGGCCTGGGTGTCTCCCCCCTCCCGTCTAGCTCCAGGGCCTGGGTGTCTCCCCCCCCCGTCTAGCTCCAGGGCCTGGGTGTCTCCCCCCTTCCACCCCACGGCTAGCTCCAGGTCCTGGGTGTCTCCCCCCTCCCCACCCCCGTCTAGCTCCAGGGCCTGGGTGTCTCCCCCCTTTCACCCCACGGCTAGCTCCAGGGCCTGGGTGTCTCCCCCCTCCCTCCCCCCGTCTAGCTCCAGGCCCTAGGTGTCTCCCCCCCCCGTCTAGCTCCAGGGCCTGGCTCTCACACACACACACCCGTCTAGCCCCAGGGCTTGGGTCTCTCAACCCCCACCCCCCTGTCTAGCTCTAGACCCTGGGTCTCTCACCCCCTCCTTCCGTCTAGCTTAGGGGGCCTGGTTCTCTCACCCCTCACGTCTAGCTTTAGGGCCTGGGTGTCTCTACCCCCCACCCCACCCCTGTAGCTCCAGAGCCCCGTCTAGCTCGAGGGCCTAGGTGTCTTCCCCCCCCCCCCTCCCCCCCCCGTCTAGCTCCAGTGCTAGGGTGTCTCCACTTCCCTCCCCCCGTCTAGCTCCAAGGCCTGGGTGTCTCCCCCCTCCCACCCCACGGCTAGCTCCAGGGCCTGGGTGTCTCCCCCCGCCCACCCCACGGCTAGCTCCAGGGCCTGG